>JAGFMF010011409.1:1449575-1506098 GCA_019455555.1 Galemys pyrenaicus | reverse complement strand
TGCTCCCCGCTCTCTGTGGTGAATCCTCTCACCCCCATACCTCTGGCCTGTACCCCAGTGCTTGTATGCATAAATAAATAAATCTTTAAAAAAAAAAAAGATCCATTCATACTGTTATACTTCTCAATACACTTTTTTCACTGCTGATCCAATATTGAAGGGGTACATCAAAGTTAATTAGTCATTTACTGGAAGACCTTTTGGTTGTTCCCAGTTTGTGGTTATTACAAGTGCAGTAGGAAATTCATATACAGATTTTTTTTGTGTGTATGAACATAGCTGTTGTTTGTCTGCAATGATGCATATGAATAAAATTGCTGGGTCATATTGTAAGTGCATGTTTAGTTTTATAAGAAAAAACGCCAGAGTGGCTGCAGCCACATCCCCACCAACATTACCCCACCTCCTAATACTACCACCTTGAGGGGTAGGATATCAAGATATGAACTGGGAGAGACACAGCATTCCTTTCAGTCCATAACAGCTAGAACATGGTAGAGATGAGAAGTGAATCCATTTCCCTCTGAAATCATGTATAATTGATTATACATGAAATGCATGTATAACTAGACTGAATCAGATCTGAAGAGTGTAGTGATAAGAGAGAGGGGAGAGTCAAAAATAAGTCTAATAATTAATGGACAAAGCATATAACAGTTGCATGTCCTACGGTTATACATGTTTATGATTTGTACATATTAGTATGATAACTGCAGAATGAATTAACTATAACTAAGCAACAAATATCTATATTTATATTATTTGGTGGAAAATAAATGCTTTGAGGACAAGGTTTCAATAGTGAGAGTCTGGATTTGAAAGAATAAGAGAATTTTACTAGACTATAAGTTAAAAAGTTAAGAAGAAAACAGGGAATTTAAGCTCATTGCTTGGAAAATTATTTTTCTAGATGTCAGGAAAAGAGAGTCTAGTACTGAATCGACCATCCAATATTTAGCCAGCTAAAGGGAAAAGTCAGGTTGCATGCATGAGCACTTCATCATCACTGAAAGGCGCTAGCGTCTTCGGACACTCCATTTGGCTGTGATTACCATTTGAGAAATAGGCTGGTAAACTCCGGGGCGCCAGGAACACTGTGTTCTTCAACAGTGAATCTGTTGCATTTAAGAACTGAGTGACTGGTATTTAGTAAATACTAAAACATTCAAGTGTCCGTTAATCTTAGCCTTTTATTATTTCAAAGTCTTACTTCACTCAAGCAAACATCCTTAGAAAGACCCTCCCTCTTATATCTTTCCTCTCTTGCTATTATTCCAGTAAGGGAGAAAATAAGGTGGAGAAATTTGTGTTCAGAACAAAACTACAAGTACCCCTAAATTCTGATCAGCTTTCTAAAGAGTTCCCATGAATTTTAAGTTGATTTCTCTGGTCTATTTCAAGGTTATTAAGGAAATCTAATGAAATGAATCAGTCATAATCTTCAAAAGAAAAAGAAGGTGAATTCAGGAAGTATGTAAGTAAGTTGCCAATTTTATATGACTATTTCATTTTTCTCTACATTGGAGATAGCCAAATTTTAGACCTGCTACACAGTAAGATGCCACATGTTGTACATAATTTCTTTTAATTACAGACTACAAAATAAAAAGAATGCTTCTAAAAACAAAACAAAACATGAGAACTAAAAAAATCTTAAAGAGGTATTTTTTTCCTTCATTTTTTATGATTACAGTGCTTGGAGGGAGACACAACCCACATCCACTCTTACGTTCATATGACAGCTTCCAGTTAGGAAGTTGCCTCTAATGACCTGCTAACAAAAAAACCCAAATGTAAACACTAGATTTACAAAGTCTGCCTTTTAAAAACTTATGGTGGTAGCACAGGGGTGAGGCGGTGGTGGGTGTGTGACAGTGATGATACCTGATGGGGGCATTCCAATATTGCCTCAATTAAAAAAAAAAATCAATTCATTATTTTTTCCAAAAAAAAAAGCTATTCTTTGTGGCCCCAGTTTCTTCAAAGAGTAAGAGAAACCCTGAAAGATCTCACAGACACTCCGGCCATCAACTAGCATTTACAAATCAAAACGTTTCCCAGCTTAATTCTTCCTCTAATACTTCAACAAAGTAGCAGGCCATCTGTAGCTCTTCAGTCAATAACTTATTTTTTGGACCAGTTTTACTGAAAGAAAACTCACAACATGGGGCCTCCCTGGTGACGCAGTGGGTTAAGTAACGCACTATGAAGCAAAACAAAGCCACTGCAGCACGAGTTCGATCCCTGCTGCTGGACAGGGAGGGGACTCACATGGTGAGGCTGACCTCTCCTTCCTAGCCCCCTGCTCCCCTCAGCAGCGTGTTCCAGTCAGTCTGTCTGTTCTGTTCCCCACTCTGTCTGTTGATTCCTCTCACCTCCCGCAACTCTGACTTGTACCCCAGCTCTTGTATGCATAAATAAATAAATCTTAAAAAAAAAACAAACTCACAACCATACAACTAAACCTTATGAAGTATGCAATCCCAGAACCTTCACACACTTTCAGTTATGCAACGCAATACAGTTCTAATTCATGATCTAGTGTTGGTATGGTGTTACCATCATTTGAATTCAACTTCTGAAAATGGCCATATGCTTTTTATTTCATAAAATATTGAATTGAAAGATCTCAGAATATTGTCCCTTCCCCCAAAAGGTACTTTAAATAATTAACCAATACCTTATATACACGAACATATAAATATAATTAAAACTCATGACATTTATCGAGGGTGAGACTTAATGCAATAGGCTAAAGGCTGGACACTCTCAAGCGGGTCTGTTCTCATGTGCTTCTTTAAGCTCCTGTAATATCCAAGTAACAAAAAGCCTCATGGTACTACATGATACAACAATTATATACACAGAAGAAAACCATCAAATTCTTTTACCAAATACTGCAGTAGAGAGTTTAGGAAATATGATTTGAAAAGTACTGTATTTATAGATTGTGCTTTTTTAATTGAGGTTATATTTTTACAACTTGGTATATGCTTTAGGGGTATATATAGGTTCACACCTCTTCATATGTATGTTAACACCATGTATACCACCAAAGCACCATAATCCACCACACACCATTGAGCCTTATTCCCTCTTTATTCTCTACCCCATGCACACTCCCTTAGTAACCTCAATTCTGAGGTCAGATTTCTAGGGTTTGTTTTGAAAGCTTAATTTTGACCACTTCTCTGTTTTGTTTCTTTATGCTCCACATATAAGTGAAGTAAGCCAGTATTTGTCCCTCTACTTCTGACTCATTTCACTAAGTATAATCTCCAGTATTATCCATGTTACCATGTTATAAAAAATGACAAGATTACATTATTTTTTATAGCTAAGTAATATTCCATCCCTAATTTCTAAACTCTTCATTTGCTTTTTTGTAAAGATTTATTTATTTATGCATACAATACCTGGGGTATAGGCCAGAGGTGCAGGGGGTGAGAGGATTCCCCAGAGATAGAGTAGGGAATGGAACAGGCAGATCCACTGAAATACACTGCTGAGGGGAGTGGGCAAGGCAGGAGAGGTCTGCTGCGCCATGTGGGTCCCCTCCCTGGCTGGTAGCAGGGATCAAACTCGTGCTGCAGTGGCTTTGTTTTGCCTCATAGTGCATTGCTTAACCCATTGCATCACCAGGGAGGCTCCTAACCTCTTCATTTGTTATCTTAGGGCTATCAAACTTGTAAACCAACTATGCCAAAATTTAAATGTAAAGCAAAAAGTTCTATTTAAGCCTTGACTCTGATCTCTCAAATACCTATTTTTTTTTAAAAAAAAAGTGTATAGAAAGACTCTTCTAAATTGGGATATAAAATAGGCACTCCAAAATATTATTTTACAAAATCTTTAATAAATTAAGTTAATCTAACTTTAACTCACCTAATTTAAATGAGTTTATTCTATAGTATCTTTGGCTTATGTGTGAGGTTTTTAACTTTCACACTTTCAGAATGTTAAAAAATAATTCTGCATAAACTGTAAATAATCCTTCTTTGTTTCCATTATTTTCCCAAGTAGATCTATTCCTCAAGACATTTCTAACCCAACATTAAGTAGAGTTTTTTTTAAAATTTGTTTGAAATCTAATTCCACAAATCAGAAAAAAATGCTTTTCAAATTATAGATGTGTGTTTAAGTTCATTTAGATATATATCTACTTTATCAAGATGCTGTGGCTATATCAAACACTTCCATCACATCCTCTTTAAGTCATAATCGAATACATTTTATTATTTGTTGTCTCAAGGCACTTTTTAAATATGTCTATCCCTACACTATGTTCTCCTTAAAAAGAACAATTTGGGGGAAATTTACTCCAAAAAGTCAGAATTGTTTTAATACTAAAGATATGTTCCACATAGGGAGTTTAAAAGAATATGTACTGACTTAGGCAAATAAAGGAGTAAACAGGAATTAGAAAGGTCTTAACTATAGACCATGTCCCTTGCATAGCCACTGAGTATTTCTACATAATTTGTTACACTGTTCTCAGAAATATAAAATTCATGCAGTCATTAAAAGGATACAACCAGGTTATCTAAAAGAACTTGTTTTGAATGTACAGTTTCTATCTCTGGTAATACAATTTCTGGTGTTGTATTAATTAAATTGCATGGTAATAAAGTTATTGTCAAAAAGTGAAGTGATTTTAAAATATGACTTACTAATTATAAAAATGTTACCAATGCTATTTATTAAATACTATCTTTTAGGTCTATAAAAATATTCAGTTGCTTCCAAATATACATTCAATTTTATATAGGCAAGTTTTGTAAGAAAAATACTCCTCAAAAAAAATTTTTATATAAGGATATCTAAAAAAATAAAGCAAAGCATTCATTATCTTTTAGAGTAGGCTGGTTTTACTAAACACTATTCTCACTAATATTACAAATTAAAAAGAAAAACTTAAAAATTTAACACAGAAGAATAATAAAAACAAAACGTGCTTCTTTCTACATACAGATAATCAAAACCTAAATGCTCTAAATGACCTCACCAGTTCATGACCTTACTCTGAGTAGAGACTTTATTGGTATAAAAAAAGGAGTAGTTCAAAGAACTTATTTAAAAGTTTTTTGAAACTCCCAACTGAAGAGAGATGTTTAAGAAGCTGAAGAGCCCAAATGAGAGTCTATTCCCTGTCACATGTTCTACATCATTCATTTCTTCATCTACCTCTGCCCCCAGAATCTTGATACTCCTTCTATAAAGTACCTTCAGCCATTATCTCACTGGACTTTATCCTCAAAGAGAAAGAGAAGAGAAACCGAGGACCTGAAAGAAGCCCCTCCCAGTCTCCTGTGGATAATGTCCACAACAGAGAAGCACCTGAACTAAAGTAGATTATAGTCAGCCATGATTTGAATTGTGACAAGACAGTTCTCTGAAGTTAATTGGAATTTCAAAACATCTTAGTTCTCTAAAACCAGAATTATGCTTGAATATTTAATATATCTAAGTAATGCATTATATAGAGAGATAAGCCACTGCCTAAATACTGTGTCATTTAGTCCTTTTAATAGCTCTGTGAGGTGGATAATATTATCACCATTTCTGCAGTTAAAATTGATTGTGGCTGTATCAAACAACTAAAAATGTTAGACAGGTTCGAACACTTTACCAAACTTGCTGGTACCAACTTCTATATGCCCTCCAAACATCAGCACTACTTCAAAAAATAATCGATAGCACCAAGGAAATTTTGAAATCAGCTGACTTCCTCAGTTAAAACAAAAAATCAAATGATCCACCAGGGCCTCCCTAGTGGCGCAAGGGGTTGAGCACCACCAGGGAGGGGACCCACATGTCAGACCTCTCCTGTTTCATCCATGGCTCCCCTCAATCATCTATTTCAATAGATCTGTCTGTTCTGCTCCCCACTCTGTCTCTGATGAACCCTCTCACTCCCAGCATCTCTGACCTATACCCCAGCTCTTGCATATATAAATACATAAAAAAATAAAAAAAATTAAGGTTAAAATTATTTTTAAAAAATTCAAATGATCTAAAAAAAATGGCTATATTTTGGATTTACAGATTCAACTTTAGGAAAAAAAAGGAAAAATCTCTCTCTCTCTCTCTCTCTCTCTCACACACACACACACACACAACATATACACACATACACACACACATACCCCACAACTACAGTTTATCCTGAGGGTAGGGAAACAGTTCTGCTTAAAAATTTTCTCTGGCCCAACTTCAATGGAAACTGTAATTGCAAAATCTTTTCCCACATTTTTCTGGTTCTAACAGTACAACCAGTAAGACAGCCTCCATGAGAGGGACAGTCAAGAAATTTTAAGATTCCTCAGCAATTTTAAGTAGTTTTTGTTCCATACAGTGCTGAGTTTGCCTTCCATATTTATCCCCAAGACTGCAATCAAAGTCTGTAACACATAACAACACTGTGCTAGTGGGAGACAGATGTACCCCTTACTTGGAGCAAAGCTCCAGCATGCAGGTTGGCAAGAGAAGGAGTGATGGTTGAAATTCCAATCAAGCTTCAGTCAGCTACCTAGAGCAAAAGGTAATCAGAGAAATACACATATCCTAGCCTCAAAAATGCTGAGGATGGCGATAGATTTCACAGACTAAATGGGATGGAATACATTTGGGTATTAAGGGAATATGTCCCAAGAGGCCTGGAGAATGTGGTGGGGAATAATACATTTTCAAAAGAAGAGAGGAGGGGGAGGAAAGAAAGGGATGGAGAAGAAAAAGACAAACACTGAACTAGAATTTTTTCTTGGTGATCAAGTCAGGGCAGAGAAAGATATTCTCAGTTTGATGTTTGAATCTCTTTAACTTACAAGGACGAGATAAATTTGGGCCAGAAATGTCTCTGAAATTTATTGGATTCAACCCCTCCATTTCCTAGAAGCGGGAAGTAATTTCCAAAGAGGCTTAGGGCTCACCATGTCTCCAGCTCCTACCGACACTTCTACTTCTTTTTCCAATTATTCTCTATGACTTATTTTTAAGGCTTATAAAAAAATGTTATTTAGGAAAAATCAACTTAATGCCGACCACCTGCTATTAAAGAAATACAGATAATAATTTCTATCAATTTGAGTTTCCATGATTGATATTTCTAATTTTTTTCTAAACTATCATCTAAAATTCTTCAGCAACTCTTCACACTTCTTATTTTCACACATACATACACACACACAAATGTACATGCATCTTTATAGTCTCAGAAGAGTAATTATTACACATGCCAACTGATACAGTAAATTGCTAGTTGTGTGAATAAGTATGAGGCTATTATGATAAACATGGCCCAACCTCAGCCCTTGTGAGGCTTCAGTCTAGTGGGAAATAAGAAAATGAAAAGCAGTGAAATGAAGGCTATAAACATACATATGGGGTGGGACATGGAGGATAGGAATCAAGGGTTGAATCAATATCACAAGGATTGATTTGCTTTTGAGGGGATAGGGGGATCGTGGGGGTAGGTGATGTATGCTTATTATCTTTATCCAGCACCAGAATGTAAGATCTAGAATAGACTGTGCTTATGTTTTTCACCTTTCCATTCTGAGGACTGAGAAAAATTCCTGGCATACATAGACACTAAAAAAAAAGACACTAAAGACTGAATTAAAGGAGAAAAGGAATGGTTAACCCAGAAGAGGACAAGCTAAATGGGATAAGCCAGTAGAAAGGTTTTCTAGAAAGATTGCATATAATATGAAACCAGATAGACAAATTGTAGATAATGTGTAAGTCAAAATACAAAGGTCAAATGGAGCAATACAATAAAAAGAAAATAATATAATAGCCTTGATTGAAATTAAAACCCAAGAAGAAATAAGTACAGTATTAATGCACCCAAGCAAATAAGGAACAGATGGCAAAGGAACCTCTGAGACTATGAAACCAAGGACAGTGAAATCAGCACCAGTGAGATGCAGGTAAACAGTTGAGTAGTTGAAAATAGTGTGTCCTTCATGACCAAGACAATGTTCGACATATACAGAGGTCCAATAAATTGCAACTAAATGAGCTAATACAGGAATGTAGTGGGACATTGCTCAGTTACAGAATCATAAAACATCAACATCTCCACAAGTCATGTGGTCAGTCATTCCTTCAAATTTTTGTTATTTTTCAAATATCTGTTGAGCAACTACAAGGAGCCAAGCACCACTTGAAAAAAAGTTATAAGCAGCCTTATGGGAAAAATGCTTTTGAGTCCTCACACATAGGATCTTAATGTCAGGAATTAAGATGTCAGGAATGGCCTTTAGGAGGAGAAGATAGGGTATAGCAAACCCATGGGAAGGAGATTCCAGAACAATTAGAAGTCTACAAGGCACGGAGGCCACTATGAACCATCTGAATCAAGCATACATATACAAGACACACTCACATATAAGACCAAGGAACTGTGTACAAGGAGAAACAAAGACTCCATTCTAATGACCCTCCTGTTAAAAATATTCTACTTCCAAAATTAGAAGAAATAAAGACAAGTTTCTCAGGGAGGGGACAGGGATTTGTTCACAATATGCATTAATAAAAACTCACCTTTCTTATATGGCAGAACATTAAAGGTAATTGCCTAACGGTGTCACCCACATGTCAATTTCCATTGGAATTTTCTGGGATGACAGAAGTATCTGCATTCCCAATATTGTGACTATAGCAACTGGGAAATGAATTTTTTTAAAGATTACTTTTTATTTATGAATACAAGCTTTGGAGCTTATGTAGAGCAGAGGTGCAGGGGGTGAGAGGAGTCACCAGAGACAGAGTTGGGACCAGAAAAGGTGGAGCTACTGAAATAAACTGCTGAGGGGAGCAGCAGGCGAGACAGGAGTAATCTGTTGCACCATGTGGGTCAGCTCCTTGGGTGGGGATTGAACTTATGCTGCAGTGGCTGGCAAGAGCAGGACAGCATTGAGACTTTAACCCTGCTCTACCAGGGAGGTCCAACAAATGAACTTTTAAAAGTTTTAACTTAATTTAAATTTCTCTTAATGTCAATTCACATAAACTTAGCTAGTCACAAGTGTCTACTGGCTAGTATGTTGGACAGCAGAATTAGGCCACAGCTTTAGTTCTTGTACTCATGGTGGAGCTGGCATGCAGGGAATGACACTGCATCTATTTCTTTGACCAAGCCTGAAATAAGCATTTTCCCAAATCCAGATGACAATTAAAATAGATTTTTTATTTCTAAAGGATTAGATAATCAACATTGTTATTGAAATTTATTTATTTTACCCATAAATGTATTGACTGTTTGAATTTCAATAACTCTTTTAGCCTCTTTAGACCTCAGCATCATTATCAACAAAATAAATAACTATGCTCTAGTGGATGATTTGATTCCTTAAGGTCTTTTCCATCTTAAATATAAGGGAATTAAATCATTATGCTTTACACTTTAAAAGGGCTACTTTTTATCTGTAAATAATATGCTTAAGATGTCATTGGCTTTAGGGCCTCCCCTGGTGGCGCAGTGGGTTGAGCGGGCGCACTGCGAAGCAAACCGCAGCCACTGCAGCACAAGTTCGATCCCTGCTGCCGGCCAGGGGGGGGGACCCACATGGTGTGGCAGACCTCTCCTGCTGTGCCCACTGCTCCCCTCAGCAGTGTACTTCTGTTGATCTGCCTGTTCTGCTCCCCGCTCTCTGTGGTGAATCCTCTCACCCCCCCACACCTCTGGTCTGTGCCCCAGTGCTTGTATGCATAAATAAATAAATCTTTAAAAAAAAAAATTAAAAAAAAAAAAAGATGTCATTGGCTTTAAAATGCACAAGAACAATAATAATAACAATAACAGCAATAAAGACACAAAAACCAAAAATGAGGAGACCAAGGACAGACTGGGGACACTTGGTGGGGAGGGAGATGGGGAGGGTTGAGGGAAGGTGGGAGCACGGGGGACTGAGGTGATGGTGCACTGGTGAGATGGTGATGGGGAATACATGGGGATTACAATTGATGGCAAATATATGTAAATTTTAAAAAATTTATATTAATAAAAAAATAAAAAGTAAAATAAAATTATGGATGACTTCCACAAAAAAAAAATGCACCACTGATGTAATAATAGCTTAATAGCTTTAAAGGGTAAAAAGAATAGGAGCTGAGTGGAATACACTAACTGTACTCCAACTATAAGTTACACTGCAAGTTCAGCAACGGAAAATAGTAAAACATGAGCATTTTAGAGTCCAGAAATAGTAATTTTCTATAGAAGTATAATGAACTATGAAAAACCATCAAGCTGCTATATTTTATTATTAACTTAATTAGAAGCTACCTCATAATTAAAAATATACAGAAATTATCATATAATGGCAATAATGTCCAACAAACGTAACAAATAATGTATGCAACAAATGTAAGGATTGGTTAACTGGTAAAGTTTCCTTTAGCAATTTATTTTTCATGACTTATAGTCAGTTCAGAACAAAGTCATTTGTTAATGATGATGTGTCAAAAAGAGTTTTAAATTTCCAACTTTTTTCAAGTCTCTAAGGGTCACTCATAAATTATAGTACTATTATACACTGGATATAAAATTCCAGAGGCCATTGTTGCCTGTTTTGTTTTGTAAAACTTTTGTTTATAACAAAAAAGTTCTTTTTTTAAGAACTAAATCATGTGATTGAAAGAATTGCAGCATAATGTCTTCCTTATGTAAATTTTAAATATGTATGGAAAATTAACATATGCAGATAATCATAAACAGTTATTAATTCGGTGTGTGTACATCTAACAGTCTTTCACAATTATAGTACATTGTTTTAAGTCTACACTTGATTACTACTAGTTAGATTTACATGAAGATTATTTTAAACTATGAGTCAAACTCAATGTCTTTAAGCCATACAAAATGCTAGCAAACTTGCTCAAAAACAATAAAGTGAAAATAACCACACACTATTGAATTTTATTAAATGAACAGACTTAGACAATCAAGACTCAGTATAGCTACTAATTATTTTTAAATACTTTTAATTACTGAGACTAATGGGAATTGCTACAAGAATCAATTAGATTGTACACAAACAAAGTGGTGGTTTCAAAGAAAACTAAAGTCATTTTCTTTAAACCATCCTTTTAAATGAAAGAAAAAGTAAACAACCTTTTTCTGAATCCCATTCAATGTCACTAGAATAACCAAGGACTTCTCCTAGCTTCTTTTAAAGTAACCTGCATAATTCTAGAATAAAGGATAAGCAACACATAAACCCACACTCCAATAGTCCTAACATCAAAATAATCAGCAAAAATTCATTCCTCATTTGCGAATACATGCAAGGAGCAGGGGATAAAGAGATAGAGGGGAAAAATCAGCTTTTGCATTCTGCAATTTTTGGTCTGGGGAAAGGAACAAAACAGAAAAATAGCAAACGTGGACATTTGGGTTGGGGTAGAGAAACCAATGGGGAGATAGATGCTGTATGCTGTGTGGGAGCGGGGGCATGAAAGAAAAGATGTGAAAGTGGAAATTCGGATGGCATGCCTAGCTATATCAATTGAAATATTATTTTTCAAGAACCTGCATATTAGGCTGCCCAGTCCATCAGTCTAACCTATTGAAAAATGCACAGTAAATCCACTCAATAATGTTGAGCAATAGTTATTTTTTTCTCTTTCTGCAAAGATAGTCCATGTAAACCTTGAAACATCTTTAGCAAGCTGTCGAGAGTCTACTCATAAGCAGCTAAACAATTATAATGTATACAAGATGATTTATTTGAAACTAACCCTTTTTTTCTGTTAAACTATCACCTACTTCTTCCTCAATCATTCATTGAATACCTATGATATACACAGTTATCATAGTTGCCATGTATATTGAACATGAGAAAAATATCCTCCTTTCCTACTTTTGAATTCCAGGGGGGAAAGAAAACTTTTAAATAAATTTTATCTAAAGAAAAATATCAGATAGTGACACAGATTATACAGGGTATTAAATTGGTATGTGATAGACGGGATGGAGACTGAGGTGGTCATAGAAGGCGTTTTGCTCTTGATTCCCCCAAAATGGACCTTGGGACAAGAACTTAGGCCTCAAATGTTTATTCAGAAGGTGGACGAATAGCAACAGGTGGGGTGGGGGGATGAAGACGATGAATTCAAGTAGCCCATGAGGGCTTACCAGGACAATGACCACCGTGAGCAATCAGTTACAGCCACCAGCATACTCTGGGCCAGTGAACATACACTTGATTCTGAGTTTCCCAGATGAGCAGTGGCGAACTGGAGTATTTATACACCAAGTTCCATCAGTCAGTGTTCGAGAGCTGATGGGGGAGAAAGAACCCTCTGTACTTCCATCCTGCTGGGCAGCAAAGGGAGGCTCACCAGGGAAGACGGTACACGGCAAATGAAATGCAGGTGCTGGCAGCTGTGCAGCACAGAGTACAGGAAGGGCCTGCAGGGAGTCTGCTGGAGGAGGAGAGGAGATGTGTGCTGGAATCTAAATGATTCCAGAAAGCAGGATCAAGGTGAAAAGTTTTTCAGACCAAAAGGATTGCTAAAACAGGATCCAGCTTGGTGTGCTGGAGAGAATGTGTGGGTCAAAGAGGGAGCCTGGTATAAACAGGTCAGGAAAACAGGCAAATGCCAGATCACAGAGTGGAAAGCCAGGGAAAGATGTTTGGAGTTTATTCTAATTGAGTTGGGAAGATAAAGGTGGGAGGCTTACTAAGGTGCAACTGAAGGGGGCATGAATGGAAGGAGGATCTAGGAAGCTGCTAGGGGAGGTGAGTGGTGGTGGTGTTAGGTATGAAAGAGTTGATTTGCTAATGAGCTGGACATGCGTTAAGTAGGGGGAGGTGGAAGTGAGACTCCTTCACACTTTTTATTAGCAACTCTGTACATGTTAGTGACAGTGGTGCTTTTTAAATAAGAATGAAGTAGATGAAAGAAGTGTAATTTGCGGGGAAGAAATGAAGTTTGATTGGTTATGATAAAATTAACATGCCTAACAGTTATTTGTAGATAGATAAATATATTTAATATACACATTTAGGATTAGAGAAACAGCAGAACTAGACAGTTATAAAGATACCATCTATACAAATACAGGATTTAAAGGCAAGAGGTTAGATAATGTGAGCTAGCTACACTACATATATATAAAGAAGAAATAGGCTCTAAAGGCTGACTTTTATGTTGCAAATAATAAATTTGTGTCAATAATCTTTTACTGTATTGAAAGGGTCAGAACAAGTCTCCCAAAATGTGCCACATTGACATGTGAATTGTTTTGGGTTGAAGGCAATGAAGACCCAACAGATTCAAAAAAGGTATCTTTCAACTCTCCTTTAATTACCTAGAAGAATCTAGATAGGGCTCTGTCTCAGAAAGAACTAATACTAGACATAAGTTTTTATCTGAATGACCTGTCTGTATAGCAGGACAAATACCTAATTATGACACACCTACTCCTCTTATAGTTAGTTCTGTGAATTCCCCCATCTCCTCTCTGAAGGCCCCGCCCACTGCTTAGCTTAGGATGACAGATATTTGCCCAATTTGTGTCATGTCTTTGAGGTGTCTGTATGTACATAATTAAATTCATTTTTCTCTTAATTCGTCCTTTATTACAGTGGCATCAAAACCAAGAACTTTGAAGGGTAGAAGAAAAATTATTTTTCCTCTCCTACAGTATTGCCATACAAAGTATGTCAGAACTGGGATGAAGGCAGAAAGAGCACAAAGGACTGAGGAGATGGTGCACTGTTGAAATGGTGGTGGGATTCCATGGGGACTACAATTGATGTCAAATATATATAAATAAAGAAGAATTAAAAGTATATCAGAATTAAGTCAACTTATTCATTCATTCATTCATTTGATATTATTGAATATATAATCGATTTCTAGCATTAGGCTTAAAAAGTAGGGAATTAAAGCTTATGTTTAAGGGCTCAGGGCCTATAAATCCTTAAAGGTTAAAGATTGACCCAGTCATTGTTCTGAGATGCAGAAAAAGAACCAGGAAAACTCAGGAAAAAAAGATTATTTCTACCTGGTAAAATCATAAACAGTTTTGTGTTGGAAACAGAGGTTAAGCTGGGGCTTAAAGCCTTTACAAATGTATAAAAGTTTCCCTGTAAACACTTAGCAGTAGTTGTATTTCAAGAGCCAGTAAATTAAAGAACAAAACCACAGAGATGGGTTTTTGGAGGGAAAAAATTCTCAGGCTCCTTAACTGTTTCAATTTGTTAGATGAATGGGAAGCTGGTGGATATTTCTAGAATGCTGGATCCATTTAGTTATATCTCCAAAGTATTCCAAATTAGGAAAAATTTTCCTTTCTATGGTTCAATATATATTCAGTGGGGGTATAAGAAAAAAATTTAAAGTTCATAATTTCATTTCACATTCATTCTAAGGAATGGTATTTTCCACGGTACTAATAATATATTATAAGCAATCTTTATGTCCTTATAAATTCACTTCTCACTTATATTTTCCATTTTGGTAATATGATTGCAGATCACCTAATACACCTTTTCACTCTGTCTACTTGATTACTGAGAACCAAATGGCCAATGAAAGGGACAGACAAATTCATAAACCACAGAGATATGTCACCCTGCTCCATGCTTATCACCCATCCCTTTAGATAGCTTTCATATTAAATCTTTCAGTTACATTTCTTTTTGCTGTGAATTTTGTCTCCCAAAAGAGGTCAGATTTTTTTTTTTTTTCCAATATGCCCAGAGTAGTCTTTCCCTTTCAATTTTTATATGGAACTAAGGTCGAGCTAAGTCCTGTGGACCTTGGGAGAAACTGTCACCATTGCTTAAAGAACACAAATTATTTTGCATTGAAATCAGGGACGGTCCTGGAAGCTAACTAGAAGCACTAGTTCTTCCCTTAGGCTTTTGCCCTACCCCTAATGGAAGCAGTGATCACTAGTCCTTCCATTGACCTGGAAAATATATTTTAGGGGTGGGGAGTGGAAATACAGGTGTAAATTTATCAGTGAACATGTCCTCTCTAGTTGAAAAAACTCCTCTCTTTACTCTCAGAGTAAGGTGAAGTCTTCCCTTCCTTGTCATGTAAAACCCCCCTCCTCTCTCCTTGTTAACCCAGATTCCTTACCATAGCATAATACCCCTGGCTGAACCCATTTAACTTTGGAACTTATAGCTTATGTAAATTCTCCATATGCATGCTATTAAACTTCAGCCTTTTCTCCTACTAATGTCTCTGATACTAATTTGCTCATTCATTCCAGCCTCAGAAAAACCCAGAGGGGTGAGGGAATTTTCTTCTGTGCTCTGATAATTGCAATGCTTAAAGAGAATATGAGAAATATCCTTTTATGGTGACAATAAAAGACTTTTCAGTACACAGTTCCTGAAGAATAGACTTTAGCCACAAAGCACTTTCTGAAAACATTACAAGACTTTTACTCATCTTGTTTGTCATAAGAATAAAGTTTATAATTATTGAAAGACAAGTATTTATCTCTCTAGTGATCCTCAAGAGGACTTTCATGCCAACAATATGTGATTAGATATGCAAAGAAATCAAACAAAACAGCAAAAGGAAAACATATCAGGCAAAGATACAATAAGCTAAAAGAATGTGAAAGAGCCTTTTCAGAAATGATGAGTAGAAACAATTGCAATAAATGAATCCATGGGGCCGGGGGTGCAAAGCAGGACAGTTTGTTAGACCTAACAGACAAGGACACAGTGACAGATATAACAGACAAGGACACAATCCTTCTAATGCTCATCGGGAGCATTAGAAACCCTCAACCTTTTGGAAACAGTTAAAAAATATAAAGTTCAGGGCCTCCCTGGTGACACAGCGGGTTGAGTGCCACACTGTGAAGCATCCGCTGCACAGCAGCAAGGGTTCAATCCCCAGCCAGGGAGGGGACCACATAGCACAGCAGACCTCTCCTGCCTTGCCCGCTGCTCCCCTCAGCAGTGTATTCTGGTCAGTCTGCCTGTTCTGTTCCCCACTCTATCTCTGGTGAATCTTCTCACACACACACACCCCACCAGCAACTCTGGCCTGTATCTCAGCTATTCTTTGCATAAATAAATAAATCTTAAAAAAAAAAATTAAAGTGCAAATGATAACCAGCAAGAAGATACAATATTCAATAAGTCCACCTTTGGGAAAACTGAATAATGAAAGAAAAAATATTATGTAAACAATATGTTATTTTGATATATATAAATATTTGTGAACTTCCAAAGAAAATTATCATCATCTTCCCAAAACTCAGAAATCATAAAAAAATAAATTCCTTATCCAGAGGTATTTAAGTGAGATACCATGGGGGGTGGGGGGGGAGGTAGAGGGTGGTATAAGGGAAAAGATTTAGGAGAAAAGAGTAAGTAGCTTATCTCATAAAAATTTTCATGATTCACAAAATGAAATTTTTATAGCAAAAATAGGCAATACATTACAGAACTATCTCTAATGTCTTTGTGGAGGTGGGGGGAGCACTAAATTTCAAAATTGCCAGCCTCCCAGAAAAATCAGAATACAAAAGTATTATCCAGAGACAAAATCTTTGTTCTCCCTACCACCTCCTTCAATGTATAATTTACTTTTCGGTAAGGGTTAATTCAAGTGAGCGAAAAGGGAGAGAGACTGAGGGCTAGTGTTCAATCTTTATGCAGAACAGAATGGAAAGTATTCCTTGGTTATTTATCTTTCGATGACTTATGGATATTAGCAGTTGATAACATTTCTAAGTACTTGACCCCACATCAAGCTACCTCTCCTCTTTCAAATGGCCCTTTCACAGGATCTGTGTTGACAGACTGCACTTGCCGTGTCCTGAGAAGCGTTCAGCCTGCTCCGAGGGCCCACACAAGTAGAAAAGGCAAAGGAAAAAAAAAAATTTCTGCGTTCACACACGATGATACAGCAGATGCCAGAACACCAAATGGGTCCCCATTGATTCTGAATCTAAACTAAGGGAGCTGAACTGTTAACTGCATTAGTTTTTCATTAAACTCATCTTTCTAACCTCACAAAAGTAAACTTTAATTTTTACTTCACCTGTGTGCCTTTGTGAGAATACTGGGTCACTTGCATATTCTGGGTCCAAATATCTCTTAAAATTACATCATAAGAATAAACTTTTTCAAAGATTCACTTTTGATTTCACTAACTAAATCCTATAGGTCACCTTATTACTTTATGGCTTTTCAGAGTAGATAGACAAAAAAAAAAAAAAATTTCAGGCCATGGGAACAGCAGGTACAAAATCTTGCAAAAAAAAAAAAACCTGTTTAAGGGAAATGAAAAGATTTCAGAAATGCTTCAGATATGTGCGGGAGATGGATAATGACAAGACATTTAAACTTGATCAACATTTTGTAGCATAGGAAATCTTACTATGAGAATGGGGGAAAGGCAGTGTACAGTATGAATTGCTTACAATATCATAAAAGACACATGATTTAGATAAAGCATCACCACAGTCATACAATTGTAATAAAAAAAATGAAGTCCCATTATAAAGCAGAGACTTGGGAACTCCCTGGTGGTACAAGGGTTGTCTCAGCACCATCACGCTATAGCCACTGAGTCCTAAGTTCGATCCCCAGCCAGAGGACACACATGGTGCAGCAGACCCCTCCTGTCTCACCCACTGCTCCCCTCAGCAGTGTATTTCAGTAAATCCACCCTTTCTGCTCCCCACTCTGTCTCTGGTGAATGCTCTCACCCCCAGCACCTCTGGCCTACATGCCAGTTCTTGTATGTATAAATAATTAAAAGTAACTATTTAAAAATAAATAAATGAATAAAGCAGAGCTCCTTAGAAGACCATAATTAAGAGTCTAGGTTTACAATATCATTATACATAATTTAACCTCACTTCTTTTATCATCTTATTATTTATTCTAGTTTCCCTGCCAGTAGTTTCCATAACCACATTTTACCTTTCTTTCCTGCTATGTGTATCAGCAGCAAACTTTGGGAAGCAGCAAAGAGTTTTGGAATAGACAACATTGACAAGAATTGTGGGGGGAAAAAAAAGGATGTAAGAGCTCAGACTTCTTGCCTTTTAAACTTGAAACCAAGTGTATGACTCAGCTCCCCAATGCACATGAATTTCTATATATTATGGTAAAATGGAAAATATTTCCTGTTATTTAAACATTTTTGGATTATCTTCCCAAGATTAATGTAGAGCTTCTAAAAAGATAACTACATAGTAACAATGAAAAGACTGTTAAGAGTGCCTCTAAGCTACAGGACAAAGAGTATAATATTTCTAATGATTACATCACTTAGTTTATAGGCAAAGATCCATGAGGCTTAAATTGTCCAAGGTCACATTAACCTCGGGCTAGTTCATAAGCTTCAGGGCATCTGACAATCATAGACTGGCTGGCTATGGGGAAAGGAAATCAGTAATGATTTCCATTGCTAGCCACACAAAAAATGGCCCAAAGTAATCGGGAAGAACTTCATACCTTAACTCTTCATTACCTGGGACACCTAAAGCCATGACAATGGACATAGGCAAACTGGTTATAACAGAAATAAAGCTACTGGCCCTCACCCCCTAGAATGCTCAAGTCCCAAGAAAAGCTGGAACACCCAGGCATTCACTATGCGAATTACCCTCTTAACCTAGCGTGGAGATATTGATTCAGAATTTGGTTTACACTTACAGTAGAACACATCTGTGTATGGATTTTTAAATACAATACTTACATTAGTTTTTTTAAGATTTATTTATTTATGCACATAAGAGCTGATAAGGCTCTTGTACGTACAGGCCAGATAGAAGGGGTGAGAGGATTCACCAGAGACAGAGTTGGGAGAGGAACAGGCAGAATGACTGAAATACACTGCTGAGGGGGAGCAGCAGGCCAGAGAGGAGAGGTCTGCTGCATCATGTGGATCAGCTCCCTAGCCTGGGATCAAACTTGTACTGCAGGGTCTGTGGACAGCTTCACAGTGCTGCGTCTTAACTTCTTGTGCCACCAGGGAGGCCCAGGAGTATTTTGTTTTGTTTAGTTTTTTAAATTGTATCTACTAAACAGAAAATCTTGGGCAATATAGTGTACATTATTTATTTATTTTAGAATCTTCTTTCCCTTAAAAATTGTTCCATGCAGTCTTCCAAAAGTATGTTACAGCAACATTTAAAAAGCAGTGCAACAGGTGGTTATGACACATTATTTGGTTTAAAAACTGGTGTAAACATGACTTCATTTAAGTTCTAGAAAACATAAAGATAAAAATTGGGGATATTTCCTTACTAATGTAATGCTAACTGAAGAGTTTGTTTTTAATTAAGAGTCTGTGTTAAATTTGTCTTCACATTTCCTATAGTTTATATTTCTACAGGCAACAATTTTTTTAAAAAAATATATATGAATGCACTTAGCTCCAGATTTATATATCCAGGAAGGCATAATATTTACTTTCAGGTTAAAGGAAGTAAACCCAGAATGGGCACACTATATGTGTGCTTAGGGAGTGAAGAAAAAGTGTGGAATGAGTGTAAATATTTAATCATAATCATCCTCTGGGGGGAGTGAGACAGACCTCTTGAGAATCCAGGCTATGCTACCTCATTCCCAACTACCAGACCTTGGGCAACTTGCAAAACTTCCCTGTACTGGAGTTGCCTCACCTGGACAAGAGTCAGCTAACCCCCAGGTTTGTTAAAGATATAAATGAAAGCAGCTGATGTTCTGGCCACAGCGGCACACTGGGTACAAGCTGCGTATCCTCCCACAACATGAAACACTTCTCATGCATTGAATAAAACATTGAACATGAATAAGGAGAAGTGACTCTATATACTAGATCTCATTTCAAACAGGAAAACACAATTAAAAAATAATAGGTTCTTGCTCTCGAAGGATGAAAATGTCAGTACCCTTTTTGTAAAATGTTAACATACATACTTACAATTGCTAGCATGAGAATATGATCAACAAGGTATAAGAACAAGTCAGTATCTTGTTTTTACTATTATAAAAAGAACATCAATTCACTGGAAATTAATACTAAGATATAAATTACCACTGTGACTCAAGTCAGATAATACTAAAAATGTCAGGTTTATCTGTTAGTTATAAATTCCTTTCACAGTTTGATGTCTCCATTAGTTAAGTTCATATGTGACCATCATCTCAGTAAGTTCACTTTAAAAAGTAACTGTCTTTAGATTGCCCAGGAAGGAAGCTGTTTAGAGTATTGTAACATCAAACCTGGAGCACATCTCACAAATAAGCTAAAATTGTGGTAAGAGGGCACCCTTAAAAGACAAGTGTGACCATAGTCATATTTCAGGTCTCTCTTCCCCACAACCTTGAAGTACCAATCCCCACCCACACCAACTCTTATAAGGGAAGAGAAGAAACTAACACTCTTAATTAGTCTAATAAGTGGAGTGTTGGAAAAAAAAAAAAATAGCTTCCAGCTTCCACATTTTCTTGATTTAACAAGCCACACTCAGCTTTTTGTTCTGAAGTTTATCCTGTGGAGGAGTAAATAAGAAGAGGAGGGGCCTCCCTGCTGGCGCAAGGGGTTAAGCACTGTACAATGAAGCATCCACAGCCACTGCAGCATGAGTTCGAGCCCCAGCCAGGGAGCAGACCCACATGGCGCAGCAGACCTCTCCAGCCTTGCCTGCTGCTCCCCTCAGCAGTGTATTTCAGTGGATCTGCCTGTTCCCCTCTGTGTCTGTGGTGTATCCTCTCACCCCCACACCTCTGGCCTGTACCCCAGTTCTTGTATGCATGAATAAATAAAATCTTTAGGAGAAAAAAAAAGAAGGGGGAGAAGGGAGGTAGCTATGGGTTCTTCTCCTCGTGTATTCTGCACCTCCCTGTTCTATTCTGTACCTTCAGGACACTGACTCCTCATGGCAGCCTTCACCTCCTTTCCCCCCAATCTCATATTAGGTTTGGTCAACAAAAGGCAGAAGTTCAGGGAACAGAGGAAAGTCTGAGTCATTGTTTGCTCTATTCCCTGTGCCACTCAACTCCTGGGCTGCATTTATTCTCTATAAGGTGGCCTCTCCTCCTTCAAGCTCTTATCTCTAAATTAGGGGCTCTCAAAGTGTAGTTCATGGCCCCCCTGATGTCTTCAAAGTCTGAAAACAATTAATAACCCTCTGTTACGATCTGAATGTTTGTGTCCCCCCACAAAAAAACAATATATTTAAAACTCACCCCCAATGTGATGCTGCTAGGAGGTGGGGCACATAGGAGGTTATTAGGCCATGAGGGTGGAGTCCTTGTAAATGGCAATGGCATCAGTTTCCCTGCCATTTCCATCACGTGAGGATACAGTGGAAGACAGTCACATATGACCAAGGAACCAGGTTTTCACCAGAGTCAGACTTAACACTGGAATTCCCTGCCTCCAAACTAGAGAAATGAATGTGCTAAAGTCACCCAGTCTATGATATTTTTGATATTGCAGTGTGGAAGAACTAAATCATGCCTATATCATGGAATTTACGAGAACAGAGTTTGAAAGTCAAGAAATAATATCAGTTTTGAACATGCCCAACTGGAGGTGCCAAAGGACTATGCACACAGTTATGAACAGCAGGCTCTGGGACATGTGGTGTAAGTGCCAAACACAGTGAAGATACAGAGCTGGAATTAGCGATACATGTTTTAGTAACATACTTAATGTAAACAAACTATATTTTCTAACTACAAAATATGTTACATTTGCTTATCAAGGTGTCAAGATTAAAAGAATTATACCAAATAAAGTAAAAATAGTAGCTACATATACTTCCTATGAACGGACGCTTTAACAATTTTTAAAAACAATAAGGTAATATATGAAACATCTTGAAAAACTTTTGATCCAATAACCAACTTTGTAGAAATTCACTGTATGAAATAAATAGAAAAATACATAGGAAGGATGTATTGACCAAAGTGTTTATAGTAGAGTCATTTGTAAGACCCAAGTTCAAACTAATCTTAAACTATAGTGATATGGCATGATTAAAGAAAAGGTGTTCACTTGTTAAAATCCTAAGAAGCAGTTAAAAATGATCAAAGTTTCTTGATCAGAAATTCATGGTCTAAGACCCCCTAAAACTTTACAATTTTTTTCCTCAATGTGCGATTTCATGGATGAGAGAGATGTTTAAAGGATGTTTAAAATTTAAGGTATGTTATAATGCAAAAGAGCTTAAGAATCACCAACAATAATGAGCAAGCACTGATACAGAAATATTTAGTGACAATATTTAGCATAGTGAAAAAAGTAGCCTGAAATACATATACATTAATAAGTAGGAAAATTACAAAATCTAATTTGTGCTGAAATGAGCACAAATTATAAAATCTATGTGAGAATATATATTAAAGTGATTATTGGTAAGTAAATTTTGACCATTTTTACTCAAAAAACTGTCAGTCATCAAAGTTGAAGTATATTTTAATGTCTTCTCACATAAACCATCAATAGTATGAGTTTATTTAATGAAATTTTCAATAGGAAAATATTCTAAGTATTAGAATAGGTAGAAAAGTTTTAAGTTTGTAAATCACATTTGATTTGGGAGTAAAGGTTGCATCACTATCAAATATTAGATTTCCTATATCATAGATGTCAAAGTTAAAGTAGAATACACGCCCTATGGATATGGGATTTGTGATATAATGCTGCCCAAGAATTTACCCAAATCATATGAAGGCTTATTATGTCTTAACTTCTGGTTGAATAAAGTCAAGGTCTACATAACTGATTAATTAAATATCTTTGATATTTAATGTATACACCATTTTTCTTTAGGCTCAAAGTTATTCAAGCTCACACCCTATTCCAACCACTACCTTAGTGACTATATCACCACTTTAAAGTTATGCTTTTTTCTGGTCCCAAATATTATCTTAAATTACATTATACAACAATATGTGTGTAAACTTGTAACACTGACATCATGAACAATGTGAATTCACTAGAAAAATAACTCAATGAGTCAGATGTAGAAACAAGAAATAAAAAGCAAGTTCAACCCTACCTGAAAGGAAATCCTATAATCAGCAAGGTCTTATTCTCACTGAATTTTCTCTCATAAAGCTAAAAAATAAAGTTAGGCTCATAAAAGGTTTGAAGAGATGAGTCTATGCAATTCTCATATATAAAATACACATTTTTTAATTCAAATGGCAATTAACAAGTCACTTCAGAATTGTATTAGGAAGGAAATATATACAAAGAAAATATTTTGTCACTATTTAAATAGTGTTATTATAACTATTTAGTGATTTATATAACTAATAGAGATTGATAACTATTTAAATAGCTACTTTTTAAATAAAATATCTTTCAAGAATGTGTTATGGAATCAATGCACTTCAAAAAAATCAAATAAAAATATGCTCCTAAGAAATATTAATTCTGGGCCTCCCTGGTGGCGCAGTGGGTTAAGCGCACTATGAAGCAGACCGTAGCCACTGCAGCACGAGTTCGATCCCTGCTGCCAGCCAGGGAGGGGACCCACATGGCACAGCAGACCGCTCCTGCTGTGCCCGCTGCTCCCCTCAGCAGTGTACTTCTGTTGATCTGCCTGTTCTGCTCTCTGCTCTCTGTGGTGAATCCTCTCATCCCCCCACACCTCTGGCCTGTACCCCAGTGCTTGTATGCATAAGTAAATAAATCCTTTTTTAAAAAAAAGAAATATTAATTCTAAGCACTTATTATGTAATCATTTGGATTCCTAATTCTAATCCTTCCTCCACAAACTTTACTTCTTAGATGTTACCCATAAGACACAAAACTGTTAATGCTACTGCAAGCTTAATGGCAATCCAAAGAATAAAGATGGAACCATAGCTAGCAGAGTTTACAACATATTAAGCTGTTAGTGACTCATTGATAAATTAGCCATGAAAATCAGTAAACAATAGCCATTGCTCTACAAAAATCACTCTCTAGAAATATTGTTTCCTAATTACAATCACATGCAAAGGGAAAAGACACCTGCTTTTCTCATTTTCTCACACTATGCAAAGCAATAATTCAGACAGATTCCTCACACAAGAAAAGCTTTTAGAATGCTAAACAATATGATTAACTGAAAAGACATATTTAAATAATGAAACCACTCAATTTTCAAATCTGAAATCAATTATTTTCAAATCTGAAAACCGCCTTTACTTTCCACGTTCTATCTATCTATCTATCTATCTATCTATCTATCTATCTATCTATCTATCTATCTATCGATCTATCTATCTATCAATCTATCTATCTTATCTACCTCTAAGTATCCTTAAAAAGTTAAAAAGCATAGCACTCATCCAAAGAGAAATAAACCAATCTCTTAAGAATTTGGAATTGTGTCTATACTAGCAAAGTGAATGGCCTAAATATAGGATTCAAAAATACATATCCAGCATTATGAACAACTGGATTAATCTATTCAACTTAATAAATGCTGAATTAGGTAAACTAGAAAATAAACCAAAGAGCAAGAATCAAGACCAAGAAGTCTCTGCTATTTAGGAGGCTCTACGTAGTGAGAGCTGAAAGTGCTAATTCAGAAGGAAAGGGTTTAGTCTCCTCAAAAGAAAGCCCAGGTAGACTAAGGCTGGTACCAGTGTCTCTTTGTGCACTGAAGTCCCAAGGGCCTGGCACAGGGATCCTGACTGTGCGCTCTGGAAATCTCTAGATTCATATTCTCAAGGTCCTTTTAGGGTCTATGAAATGAAACCTATTGTTGCCAAGTGCACAGTCAGGTTTTCCTGAAGTTCACTAACGTGAACTAACTAACTTCAGTCTATCATAGTAGACTGAGCTCAGAAGCAGATATGAGAAATCATCTGTTTGTAGTAAGCCAGACACTGAAAGATATTTTTTAATGTAGAAGAATGTCATTCGTTTTAGTAGACCAGTGTCTAGTACATAAGTGATGCCAATAAGTATTGAATCATGACTGAATGGGGCAGGCCATACCAACACAGTAATTATTGAGCTGATAAATATAGGCATGTGTAGAGATTTAAGAAATGAGTAAAAGATAAGGAGGGGAGAAGAACTTTTATTTGATAATGTACATTTATAAAGTATTTGAGCAGCCTTTAGTATATTATTAAAAATGAAATAGCTGCTTAGCAATAAGAAATCAGATGCTATAAAGACCGAACACCATAGAAAGTTCATGCCTTTCAACAGCCTCTATTCTGTAGTTCTAGAAAATTTTGGATTAAAAGCTGGATAGCTAAACACCTTTCACAGAAATATTGTGTTAAGGAAGAGGAAAAAGTCCTTTAGCACTAGATCTATCATTTTCTGGAATGCACCTGATTTCAAATGTAAAAATCAATCTTAACATCATTTGCTATTAAAAAGTAGAATCAAATCCAAAAAAAATATCAGATATGTGTTTGCTCAATGTTGTTTCCTTCTTTCAACTTTCAGATTGGTTAATAATTTCTTTGGTTATATGAATGCATTCAATTCTTCACCAGAGACAAATTTTGAAGTGACTTAAGTGATAAACTACAATACCATGTATTCCCTCAAGAAAAACTAACAACTCTGAAAAATAACAAGATATGATCAAAACAATAAGGTGACACTGTGTTTCCTGCAAGAAAAAGCTATTAACAAAACTAAAATTTGAGTAGGAACAGAGATCAGTTAAAAGAAAACTGACTTTTACCAAGCTCTTCATAAAGTTCTTGGATGATCTATTAGTGAATAAAGCAAGTATAACAAAATCATCTCTAAGATGTTATAAAGGGGAAGCAGCTCGTGAATCCATTCTCATGGATGGTATAAAAAATACGTGCTTGAGCCCTGTGGTCTTCTTAAAGGCCATAGGGAAAACCCCTTGTTGACCATAAAAGGGCTGCCCGCGTGTTCTCAGTGGAAAGCACACAAGATCTTATTTACACAAGTATAAATACATGCCATTCCTTTGTGCTCACAGGCCCTCCTGAAGGCTGGCCAGAACAGGAAGGTCCAAAGGCTCAATTGAACCAAGATTCAAAAAGTCTGTGACTTTTTTCCAACATCTAATGTTCTGTGTTTTTCTAGCTTATCTTCTTTCATGATAAAAATATCTACAAAGCATAAGATCACTATAATTTAACAGGTGGCAGCTCTGGAAATACTTGAAAATAAGCCTTTAAGAATCCACAGGAGGAGAGAAAATATATTTCCCATAAATAGGCACTTTTTTCTAGTAACATTACAGCTGTGTGAAAATTGAGGAATAAGGAAGACTATTTGTGGTCAATAACAATGCCTAGCATTTGCATTTCTTAGTAACTTTGAAGGCTAAGTTTTGAAAACATCAGAGGAAAAAAGTGCACAAATTACTGCGATCTAAAACAGATAAAAAAATACTGTCAACACATAAACTTCTTGATGCATGTGTGTGTGTGAATAATTACATTGCATCAAAAATAAACAAGTGGATGAGACTATGACTATAGGAATTGCTTCCATTTAAAACTCTCAGGAAATTATGAGTTACCAGCTTAGTAATACATTTAGAGAGAAACCACAGAGATCTCAGATTATATTTCTCAGCTAGAGTTAACGTTTGACTGAAAGTTCCATCACCAGGCTTAAATAAGCATGAGAATTCATCTAATCTTTGCAGTGAATTCCCTCTAAAACGTGTACTTGGCGGTCTCACAGTTCACAGACTAGAACCCTTTCCCTAGGAAATTATGTAACTGCTCATGTTTAAATGCTCTTCCTACTCCTTTTTAAGGCCGAGTCTTAGCATGACGAAGATCAAAGGTAAGTCTGGGCCCACCTCCAGGTATCAGATGTGTCAACAGCACAGAGAAGCAAAGACTGGAACACAACCTTGGGGCGGGATGAATACGTGGGATGCAGCTGATCATCTCTGATAAATTCTGTGAAAAAGTTGTATCAACATCAATCTGAATGGTCATCACTATAATTTCCAGTAGAACATCATGTATCTATTTTGATCAGTCCTGATGAGTCAAAGTGGGGTCCCCAACCTGAACCTCAGCATCACATCAGCCTGTAATATCCTTAGGCTTCACCTAACCCTGATGGATGAAGCAGCATCTGTATTTAACATGACTGCAGAGGCTTCAAATGAACATTCAAGTCTTTCAAGTGTGATGAGAACTGATCTAAATATATTCATGAAGGTAGTACATTTAATGTCCTCCTGAGGATATACATGAGATTGTTTTGTTACTTGCAAGTTTTATTTTTTTTCCATTCTATACCATTTGTTTTTAGAAAACCCTATATTCTTTTTCAGCCTCTCTAGCCAGGAAGATGGTCAGAGAAAGGGTAATTTAGTAAGCAAACCAGGGATTTTGCTAGGAGCTTCCATTATTGTTCCTCTGAGAGGTCATGATTAATTTAAAAATTTTACATCTATGTGTAGAATGTTAAGTGACTCAGTCAGAATCATATAACTAACAAATAGGTAAGCCAGGAATTAAACTTAGCTCCAACCATCACTAAACCATGTTTTCATTGTCTGTCTTTTCTTCCTCATTGAATTCTTCTTATCCCAATTTTCAGACTTTTCATTAAAACAAATACGTAGTGTTGGTGAGGAGAGAATCCATAGTGTTTAGAACCCTCACTGACTTCTCTACATTTAAGTGAAGCTAAAGTTAAGCAAGTCTGCTCAGCAACGAGGCATATTAGAGATTTAGTTCTAACAAATGGAAGTAGCTACTAGAGGCGGTTTAACGTAATGATCAGGGCCTGCACCCTTAAACCAGACTGTCTTTGTTGGATTCCTGATCAGCAACTTGACCTTGGCCAAGGGACTCACATTCCTCCTTAAATTGGGAATAATTCCAATAATTTCCCTCATAGGTTTCTTGTGAAGATTAGAAGAATTAATGTATATTAAGTGCTTAATGCATGTCTGGTATAGAGTAAGCACTCCATAAATGTTAACTATACTCATTATCAAATGGAATGAAATTGATAGTACAATTTGCTTCTCTGTTAAAAAAGAGAATTAGTTTTCCACATAGTTAAGCAATTGATAATAGTCTTCCAAATCAATACAATATCCTCTTTTACTGATCTTACACTCACATACATCGATCACACAGCAGTATTAAAAATGAACAGCAAATCCATCACCAACATATGTCTTTTACATCCATTCATTGTCACAGTCCATTTCGGTACCCACTGGTCCCTAACCTAGTTATGGCAATTAACAAACTGCCCAATAACTTTAAGACATAAACTGCAGACCAAAGACCACGCTGCCCATGCACACCTATGACGAGAGCTTCAGGCTTGCGCCTTACAATCCACTCCCAACTCCCAATTTCCAGCCTGCCTGCAGATTCCAACAGTTCTGCCAGCGGTGCATGTCCTAACTCTGGCCACTGACCACTTCTTTCTGATCTAAACCACCATCGTGGCACTTCCTGCCTTGTTCACTACAGTCTATTCTCAACCAGCAGAAAGAATAATCCCTATAAAATCCCTCACTCCTGTTCAGCCACTCCAGCAAGACCTTAGCTGTCCCCAGAAGTATGGGGGAGAGGGTGGGGCTGGGGGGTTCCTCTCTAAAAGTCTTGTTTCTTCTATTGGCCCAGGTAGGAAGGCCCCCTCACATCTCTCCTCAATGGTCATCTACTCTGTGAGGCCTTCCATGGCGTATTTTAAACTGCCACAACATTCCCTAACCCTCAATACACACTTCCAATCATATTCTATCATACTAACAGTTGACACATGTGTGCTCCTTGTCATCTTTCTCCCCTTACTACCATGCAAACACCAACAAGTCAGAGGTCTGCACTTTCTGTTCATTACACTGTCACTAATATCTAGTATCTTAATAGACACATAAGAAATGCTCAGTGAATCTTTATTGAAAGAATAAATGAATAGAGGGCATCCTTTCCAAATCATAATCACCCTTAGACTAAAGAATAGTCTACATATCTCCTAGAAATTCAAGATAAATACATATATATATATTTTTTTCTCCTGAGTAAGGAAAACTTAAGAAGGTAATATTCTTCCTCCTAGATAAAACCCCAAATATTTAATAGAGAAAAGTGGATGGAAAAAAGAACTTAACTCCAATTTATAGAAGCTAAAGAACTACTGCCTCTTTTCCCAAAGCAGGGATTTACCCAATAAAGTTAAGTGTTTGCTAGTTAAAGAGCCCCACCCCTCCTGGAAGACCACGCTCCTTTAATGTGACAGGTTAGCTCAGGAAGAGGATGTGATGACCTTGTGCAAAGAAACTGCAGGGGCTAATTGACAGAGCAATTGCTCATTTGGCCTGGATGTTGGCTGACCACTCATAATCTTATAAAAAGCACCTTGGGAATTTTAATGACCACACAGACTCGGGAGTTTAGTTTCAAGCCTAATTTGAAAAATATCCAAAATTGTATACCTCTTCCTCAACTATGATATCCACTCATGAGTTCAATATAAGTCCTGAGTCACCTGGCCGTTATCAGGATCTCAGCCCGTGTTGCCACCAGCTAGCAGCATCTTATCCTGATCAACTGCTGAGAATTGAGACATCAGAATTCACATTCTGTCCTCTTCTTGCATGTGGTGTGGTGGTATTTATCATTCCAACCACAGGAGACTTTAGCCTTGATATTTCTTCTTGCAAACTCTAAAGCATCATACTTATGAAAAATGCATAAAGTGGTTATAACCTCCCTACTAGCACAGCCTACAGAACAGACTATGTTACTTGTGCACCCTGAAGAAAGTACTACTCATTAACTTGATTCACATCAAACAGGGAAGATATAGAGAAAGCAATTAAAAAAGAAAAAAGAAATTTAAGGTACTGAAGTGTTGAAATATATCATTATTACTATTGTTACTATTATTATTATTGTCACCCAGAACATGGAATATGCACTCAGATTTGAGCAAAAATAATAGCTTTGGATCCACAGCATATGAAAAAACAAGCTACTAAAAATACAATATGGATAAATCAGAAATAAGCCAACCCATCTTAAAGGATAATATGTAATATTTCACTCGATAGAATTTCATTTATTTGCCAATGAAAATTATCAACAAGCATGTTTTAGCAAGAATTTTACCTATTTTGAAAAAGTCGGTATTATTTTCTCATCTCATGAGAATGATACTAATTTTCTAGCAACAAATCCCTTTTCTGAGACAACAGTGAGCTTCAATTGGTCAAGACCACTCCTGCCTTTTCTCACAGGTTCACCTATCCATCACCAAACACCCTGAACTGGAAGGTTTGTCACCGTGAGGTAGACCGAGCCCAGAGTCCAGAGCTGGACGGTTCTGGTCCTGCTGCCAAGACCCACGGGACTAAGAAAATGACTTCACCCCTCAGAAAACAAAATGGGGAAGGCTGACAAGATCAGCCCCAAGTCACTCCCAGGGAACACGCCTATGTTTTTAGACTCTACTAGTCCTCACATTTTCCAGAACAAAAGCGGTAAAAGTCATCTTCGCGTTTACTTCAGATTTCTTGACATCATTTTTAAAGTGACATCAGTGAAGAAGGTAGAGGACTGGAATAATCTAGTTTAGTGTTAAGACAGCTGGAAGCAAAAGTGAGCAGCAGACACCCCCAGAGCTGGGGAGCTCAGGGGTCACAAGTCGCCATGACAAACCTTAACCTTGGGAAGCAAAGGAGGTCAGCAGCCCTGTGGTCCCTGTGACTCTTATGATTCTTTCCCTTGCAAAGTAAGAAAGTTGAAGAGGGGGCCTCCCTGGTGATGCAGTGGGTTAAACAATGCACTATGAAGCAAACCTCAGCCACTGCAGCACGAGTTCGATCCCTGCTGCCAGCCAGGGAGGGGACCCACATGGCACAGCAGACCGCTCCTGCTGTGCCCACTGCTCCCCTCAGCAGTGTACTTCTGTTGATCTGCCTGTTCTGCTCTCCGCTCTCTGTGGTGAATCCTCTCACCACCCCCCATACCTCTGGCACTGTACCCCAGTGCTTGTATGCATAAATAAATACATCTTTAAAAAAAAAGAAAGCTGAAGAGGAAAGGGGACGATAACAGGAACACACACAGGCCTGTATGCACACACAGCTTTGGCCCCCAACCTCTGCTGTGGACACACCCTCCCCTCCACGGTTTGCACGTCAGTGGCTTACACACTTTGTAAAACTCCACCTTACTCCCTTTCTCGGGACTCCCTTTTATGTTAGAGTTCTTCCTGGACGGCACCTCGTCTCACAGGTCAATGAGCTTGAAGATGCACAGAGAGAAATTTTCATTTAAAACATGGAATCACAATAATTCAACAACAAAACCCAGGCATGACAATTGGAAATAAGGGTAATGTGGGAAAAAATGAGATTGAACCTACGAAACCTTTGTGAAGTTTTTTGTTACTTTAGTTTGTTTGCTATTGTTCTATTCGTTGTTTCTTTACTAATATGAAGTGAAACTGATGAGGGGGACATCCTCAAATCAGTGCCTGTGTCAGGGTGTAATTTCAATTACAGCCATACAACAAGAGAGCCCTCGGTGTCAGTCATCTTCTTCCGCTCCCTTCACTAGATCTTCAGTGTCATAAATACAAAGTGTAGCGTTTCTTCTAAAACCAAAACCAGCAGTCCTTGGAGCGGAATGTTTTTATGCTTTATGCTTGGAATTTTAGGCCATTTTTGTTTTTGAGTTTCTACAAGGCGGCCCTCAAGCAGATAAGTTACCTATGCATGTGCTGCAAAGCGAGGCAGCAGAGCGCCTCAAGCTCAGTCAGAGTCACACAGGCCACAGGGCCTGATTTCAATAAGGGACCAGTGGCGGGTGTGTCCGAGGACACTGCATTGGAGGCACTTCAAGGTGGTTCCTCCGTCTGCAAGCTTTGATCTCCAAGGGCGCAGGAGGCTGCAGGGTCCACACGGCCCGTGTGTGCTATCGAATGCACTTGGCTGGAGGCTTTGGGGTCAATTGTGCAGTGGCAAAGGCAGGCAGGGCTTTTTTCTCATGGATTACATCACACACGTGTGCATAAACAAAACCTGTGGTGTGTACAAAACCCAATGGCATGTTCCAGATGTTCCCAACAACAATAACAAGACAAAAAAAAAAGCACAATATTCTCTTGATCAGTAAGCCTGAGGAGAAAAATGTACAGACGACACACTAAGTCTAAAAAAAAGGAAAAGAAGACGACTCCACAGAGTGCTAAGTGTCTGCAGCTCCTCCTTCCTTCCCAGACAAAACTCTGAGACCTTGTGAAAACAACATCTCAAGGAAAGTGCCAAAAACAACAGAGGGGGGTTGGCCGTGGGCTGCGGCAGGAGCCTCAGCTGGGTTGTATCCACGTGCAGATTCTGGGAAAAAATTAAGAGCGTTTCAAATCTAGACCCCAAAGGGCCACCTTTAGGAATGCCATTTCCTTGGCTTCTAAAACAAGCCTTGCATTGTAGGTGACTTTTCAGAACAGGAGAAAACACCACTGTCACTGCCCCCACCCTGTTGTCTAACTAGGTTTGAACAAACAGCACATCATTTCTGCCATGATAGCGTTCTCTGAGTTTGTTATAAAAAAAATATTCAAAGCGTGGGCCTCCCTGCTGACACAAGGGGTTGAGTGCCGCAAGGTGGGACTTCCACAGCCCCTGCAGCATGAGTTCAAACCCTGGCCAGGGAGGAGACCCAGCAGCAGACCTCTCCTGCCTCGCCCGCTGCTCCCCTCAGCAGTGTGTTTCAGTAGGTCTGCCTGTTCCGCTCCCCGCTCTGTCTCTGGTGCACCTCCTGTCTCCCTCTCACCTCCTGCAAGTTTGGCCTATTCCCCAGCTCTTGTGTGCACAAATAAACCTTTAAAAGAAAAAACTCAGTGTTTTAGGAAGGAAACGATCAACATCTCCGCTGCCTCTCTATAGTCCTTAGAGAAAACAGTAAGGAGTAAGTAGAGTAAGGCAGAGGCCCTTCATGTAAGCGTATTTCAATTAAGGCTTTTACATGCATAGAACTAAAAAGCAAACATGTTTTAATTCCTATGTTCACCCCTAATTTTTCACCTAACAGTCGGGTATGTGCATTTTCCTACTGGGGACACAGCATTTTGGCCACTAGATCACGGCCCGTACCCCACAACGACCCGGCACTGCATAACTCACAGCAGTTCTCACGGGAGGTTTACTGCTCAACTGGCTACCACGGGCCCAGTGTCACCTTCACTGTGGCAAGTGTAGCTGAAATAAGAGAAAGTTGAGGGAGAGAGGCTCCTGAGTGTGTGTGTGTTTGGGGGGGGGGGGGGGGACTTCCTTCTAAACACCGTTCCCTGGTGAATTCTTAAAAAAAAAGAGTAAAGTCTTTTGTTAAGGACCATAAAGGAGACAAATTTATTCTCTGGTATTTTAATATTAAGAAGCTTTTGAAAGATTCATGATTATTTCTTTAAACACTCAAACCACTTAAATGTGTGTACAATATAGAAAATGAGCCATTTAATTTGAATAATGGGGAGAAGTTAAAAAGCATTCATTACCTTCTGCCAACGGGTGTGATCTTGATTAACATTCAAGCTAATGGCAAAAGAATCTAATGCTCACTTGTTTCTTCCTTCGGAGCATTAATACCATTTGAGTTGGCCATTAAAGAGTAATCACACACACACGCGCACACACACACACACACACCGTTGGTGCTGCAATGTTTCTTTATAACAAACTAGCCTCAGGAAATTATTAATGAGGGGTTAGGAGGTTACACAGCAGCTAAGCCCTGAAGAATGTCTGTGCAAAGAGAGAACTACCTATTCAGAAGGGAGGAGAATTGTTCAGGGAGGACTGGCAGCTTAAAAAGGAATTCTATCCTAGCCAAGAAATTTTCTATACTGTGCGAAGCCAAAATAAAATGAGTCATAACACTTCACATTTCCTTACTGTGTATTACTAGAATGAACTCTGGTTTTCTACAGAAATGAGAGACTGGCACATATGAGGATAAAGAAAGGCTTCTTCTTGCCACTCCCCCTGCTACATTTGAGAAATTTGAAGATGGTATAGATCCAGCCCTGGCAGAAGTTATTAAAAACCAGGTGACATCTCTGTGACTTTCAATTTTACCTCAGAGACAGAAGGAAGGCCTATAGCAGAAAATACAAGTAGTTTTACTTGAGATGCATAATCACCTGTAACCACCACCACCTATAATCCTTCTTCTAGGCTATGCATGCTATTAGCATAACTCAAATGTTGCAACCAATGGTTATAAAGGGGTCCAGAATATGCCACCGCCAAATATGCCACTTTAGAATGAGGATTATTTGAAGGTAAGTGAGAAGCAAAGTTTTCTGCCCTTTACTTATCCACCTCAAAGAAGAACAAAAATTTTCTTTTGTGAAGGTGGCATAAATTCCCCTCCCGCAGACCAGGATGAGGAGAGCTATCCTTATCTCTGAAGATGGAGAATCAGTACAAGATAAGGATGCACTCTCTTCTCTCTGTTAGTTTCCCCCATAAATGCCCTAGTCACTTTCCCACAATTTATAGCCCTTTGTTAAAATGGTATATCAGACCACCCAGCCCCAGTCTAATTGCTTCTCTGGATTTTTCACTCCTTTCTGTGAGATTTCTGTGCACATAAAATTAACAAAATGCGTATGTCTTTACTCATGTTAATCTGTCTTTGGTCAATTTAATTTGCACACAGAATTTACAGACCCTAAGAAATACAGGGAAAGTTTTTCCCCCTCCCCTACAGTTCACCAGGCAATTTGAAAAGCAGTGCTGATTTGGAAAAAAAGCCTATTTATACTCATAAGTAAACAGATCTCAAAAATGTTTATAATTGTTGAATTGTTAAATGACTGTACACTTGTGAAATGCAAAATTTAAAAAATTGATAAAAAGTGGCCAAAAATAAAATTGCCAACTGATATATTGTTATGACAAATAAAATAGCGATTCACTTTTACAGTTTTAACAATTTCCTGACTACTGCTTTCAGTTTCCAAGAGATTATCACAATTGATGTAGGCAAATAATTAAGAGATGCACACTGTCATCAGCTGTCTGAATTTAAACACATTTGTTAGTGACTGTGCCAGCATCAGATTACTTTCTCTTATTTTGAAATCGCTATTAAGTATGTAAGCTGTGACTTGGTGAATTGTGAGGTTCTAAGGTAAGTACCCTTACTAAAGAATCCATTAAAAGAGTGGTCCCCTCCTTTGAGACGCCCTGGTCTGGGAGAGTTAGCTAGGATTTTTGAGTGTGTTCATGGTCACAGTCACAATACTGATCTATCAGATACAATTCAAATGGTGTGTGACAATGAAAAGAGATAATCCCCCCCTCTACTCCAAAGCCAGCCACAGTTCTGTAGCACAAGTCAGAAAAAGGTCTTTCTCAATAGCCAGAATCTGTAAGTCACTCTTCATTTGTTGGCAGGATTTAAATCCTTGTTTTCTATTGCAAATTCACAGTATGAGGGGTCAAAGTAAGACATTGCTAAATCCACAGATATACTCAGGTCCCTTAAATGCTCCATATTTAAATCTCTGGGCCACTGCAAGCACACATTACAGAGGCGATAAGACTGCCAGAGAAATGTCTAATGTGGTAGATAAAAAGTCCTTCTCTGGGAATATTCAGCTTCAAACTTTGTCCCAAAAAATAGAAACTAACAATCAGGTCACCTTATCTTATCTGCATCATAACCTGTTTTTTTGTATACAGTGAAAGCAAAGAAAGACATAAGCTATAAATGGATATTTTTGCTAAAATTTTAACTACTGAGTGCTTCAGAAAAGCAGAACTTTTTCTAGAACTTTTACTAAAAATGATTTTTACCTATACTTTGCACTTAAATTGATAAGATGTTTTCTACACAATGTAAAAGGAGTTAAGAAGCAGTCAAAATCAAAGTGTTTCAAGTCACAAAATAATGATGGTGTTAGTCTAACTTACAGGTTAGGTACTGTGCAAAGAGATGATATCAAAGAAATGTATACATGTACATCAAGGAAATGTAATACTATGTATAAATTCAAATTGAAATTTTTAAGAATGTTTAAATGAAAGTGCATTTTTTTGTTAGTCACTGAAATTAATGACAGCACTGAAACTTCATCCATTACTGTTTTAAGGTATGAACTGTTCTTCAACATGTTCTCTACTCCAGGAAAAAGACCTAAGTAGCATACTAAATGGGAAAATCAAGGTGACAACTAAACAACAATGTAAATAACATACGTCAATTCTTCTCAGAGTTGAATATATTTCATGATAAATGATCTGATACCTAATACTAAACATTCAATAAATTGATCAACTAATGGTCTATAAAAGCCTTCTAATCCCTAATCAAAGAAATGTCCTTGATATAATTCATTAATCTGCACAGGAATTAGTTATCTGTAGTTTTTTCAGCATCAAAATAAGAAAAAGATTAGTGAAAAATCTGTGAGCATGTCCAAATTCTTGGGTTTTATAGAAACAAAGCAATGGTGAGCCTCAAAAAAAAATGGTAAAGGAAACATTGTTTCCTGTATTTTTTTTTCTGTGTTCAAGACAACTATTTATATAGAAAATATGTTGGATTTTGTCTTTTTAAGGAAACACCAAATGACATCTTAGTAATAGATATTTGGAATACTTAAAAAAAAAGAGCTTAAGCAGAATATTTAAGTTACTGAACTAAAAAAATAAAATAGCTGCTTAAATATCTTGGATCCCCCCCCCACGGTAAAAGTAAATAGCTAAGTGTCAGTTGTCCACATGGGTGTTACTTTGTAAAAAATTTGCTCATCCTAGAAATGAGAAAACCTCCCCACTTGCACAAAATATAGTCACTTGCAGTCACCAATTGTGAAAATATTTCACTTGACACTGACTATAATGACCATCTCTGAAAAAGCCAAAGAATCTACCTACTAAATGTCTATTAAAAGATATCCAGTAACCTAGATCTGGTCCAGACTGTTTTCTAAAATACAGAATTTCAGCTAATCAGTAGAATCTGAAGGAATCTGGAAAGAATTCAGGAGATTCAAAAGGACATTCAAGAAAAAACTTTAAAGAATGCAGTCACACTCAAATATCAGTTCCTTCAGCCAAGATGATATACTATTTTCTACAAAACCTCTATCTAATAATACTACTGTGAATCTTCGATCTTTGTGCTTCTCTGTACAAATGCATAATAATATAATTATAATTTAAATTATTGGTTTCTTTTGTTCTGTAGAAGTAGATAAGATACACTCCTAACAGCTGTAAATTTTATTGTTTTAAAAATTTTACCAAAGAGTAATACTATTTAATCACAAAAGACATAAATATTTCTTCTTACCAAATGTATGTGCCTGTTTTATTCCAAGATGGTGAAACCCAGATTCTCTAAAAGCACAAGCAAGATGTAAAAGATTGAGAGTCCCCCATCTTTCAGAGCTCTAACTGCACTATTAGTAACCAATATATTTAGCTCCCTTCCAGCTCAGAAACTAAGAATACCCGGATGCAACTGCCTGCAGACACTGCATATAAAGGAACATCAATCCAGTGTTCACCACTGCTCAGTACCGTCCCTTCTAATTCTGGCTGACTTCAAAATCAGCATAAGTAAAGACAACTCACTCTCCCTTATAGAAAGTAATAAAAGGAGTGTGATAATACATAGTCTGGTCTCTAAAAATCCTGAACATTTGTATTGCCTTAAATTTACTGAAAAACATGGGCATAAACTAGTGCAGTCTGGGTCTTGGACTTATGTAAATAGCAGAGAGTATGGTTTTAATTTGGTTGTGACACCATAAATATTGGCATACTGAACATGTGCTTACTGCCATGGATTCTGAACTCTCTCTCTCCAGGGTCTGCTTCTGTTTTGTCCACATGCCAGAACTAAGGACTACTTGCCCATAATCTCATATGATCAGAACTGAGAAAATCAACTTTATTCCCAAAAGGGGGGGAAAAATTCTTTAAGTCACTTCTTAAAAGAAATACTTTTTCAAGATTTTTGTCTTTCAGAGGATAAATCATAGTTGTCAATCTCAAAACCAATTCCAAAGCAAAAATAAGGAAAGAAAAGCAAACTAAAAGTAAGAATGCATGTATCAGATGTGTTTTATGATAACTAGAAAGAGCACAGGATTTAAAATAAAACCAGCTAAAGCTATTGAAAATGGGACTTTGCTAGTCCCTTTTATGATAAATCAGTTGCAATAAACAGTATCATAAAGTTCCCTGTTTAAAAATAATTTTCCTGGAAATGAATTTCATTTTCTTCTGGAGGAAATAACATTCTAAGTAGTCATCATTATAATTTTGCTAATAAGGTTCTTTGCAAATCTATTTTACTCAATCTAAGCAGAAAGATGAAGAGGCCCTCCAGAATATCCCCTTTTAGTTCCTCAAAATGAAGCCAGAATATAGCTGCATTCCTGGGTTGGGAAACAAGGCACATGACTCCTGTAGAAGCTTCAGTGATGACCGATGAGATCAGATGCCAACACGACACCAAAACTGGCTGCACTGGGTCTAAGTGGACTGTTTTCACTTCACTTAAAAGATCTACCCTCCAATGGGGCTCTAAGCCAGAGATTACTCAGCATTTTATTCTCTGACATTGGAAAATTATGGGAGATTATGTGGTCGGCCTGAACTGGGCATGTGACCCCAGATACCACCACACCACATTCCTCAGGGCTGTGAGGATGGGCTGCCTGATGCTGAAGGAAATATTTCTGTTCCTTCCAAGAACACTGATCACCTCCAGGCCTGCAGACACCCAAGGGGTGTTTTAATTAAATACACAGAAGAGAACAACTACTCCAAAATGTCTCCGCACCCTCCCAGCCTTCCCTCACTTTTCTGTGGGGAGGCGGTCTTCCTTGAGCACTGATCTGTGTCTCACAGAGGTGGCACATGCTGTAATAAAACACTTCCTTCCTGGAAACAAGTTCGGGGTTCAGAGTCTGAATTTCTGAGTGTGAGGGGTACCACCCAACTTGGACAGTAATAATAAGACACATATAAATTAAATTCTTAAAGCAGAAACCAGTGGATTCTGCAGTATTTGGGAGTTCAGGGAGGGAGACAGCCCAGCTGAGAGAAACAGGGAGGCTCTGTGGAAGGGGCCCCAGTCAGACGGGGCTGGCATACAGGTTGACTATGAAGGTTAAGAGGAAGGAGAGATATTGATGACCCTCCACTCTCCCCACAGGGCTGACGCTAGCATTGGGCAGTGGCAGATGCTTCAAACTGGGGTATCTGCCTCTAGCTCTTTGTCTTTTACAATATTCTTGACACACTTCATTTTTGGAAAAACAAAAACAAATAGAACTGAACAAAATGCCCCAATCTGGTCACGCAATGGATAGGGACTGATCTGCAGATTTCAGAACATGAACATGGAAGAAAAGACAGGCCTTATTGTTAGGAAGAGCTGCTTCTGTGGACCTACATGATAATGTCTAATATTCTTAAGTATGTCAGACACAGGCCTTCACAACTGATAGATAAATGTTTCAATTTTATTTCCACCATGTAGCTGATTTTTACGACTTTGTGCTCTCTTACAAGTCTATGCTTTCCACTTTAGAACTCTCTTTCCTTTCTAGAGAATTCTCTTTATCCTTCAAGACGCAATCTAAAGACTGATCTCCTGAAAGCCTCTCACAAGCAGGAAGCGGCATGTCTTTGGGATTCTCTAGCATTCTAAGCACGCTTGTAGTATATCATAGGCTACGTGTTGTGACTGTCAACAAGTTCTCAAAGAACTACATTTTGCTTATCTGTCTCCAAGATGTGACATGGTAACTAGCACACAAAAGGCTCTTGATGTTTACCCCCCGAACTGACTTCATGGTTAAAGAGATGTGAGAGCAATGGCAAGAAGCCCTATGTGCGGCAAGCAGAGATCAGCTTTGTTCAAACTTTTGAGTACAGGGAATGAGATGAGATCACACCAGCTGATGAGAAAACCAGGGTGGACCCTTGCAACTCCAAGTTTGTTCCTCGAGTCATCAACACTAACACTTCTTTGGAACTTGCTAAAAAGCCCACCCACAGCCTATAAAGTCAGATCAACATATGATAAGATCTCCAGGTAATCTGGCAGTACACTGAAATTTGTGTAGCACTGATCTAAGCTCCACAGGAATGAATAAACCAGCGCTCTACTCCAGGAAAATTATCTGACATTACCTCTGTGTGATGGAATGGAGGGATGGGGTAGAGGATGGAAAGACTGGATGTATAAGAAATAACAGGTAACTTTCACCACCATTTAGGTAACCAGAACTTGATTTGGAATGATGGTGGTCAGAATGCAGAAGTTACAAATATAAATGTCATTACTGTAGGTAGAAAAAAGAAATGTGGGGCCTCCCTGGTGGCACAGTGGGTTAAACAACGCACTAGGAAGCAAACTGCAGCCATTGCAGCACGAGTTCGATCCCTGCTGCCAGCCAGGGAGGGGACCCACATGGCACAGCAGACCGCTCCTGCTGTGCCCACTGCTCCCCTCAGCAGTGTACTTCTGTTGATCTGCCTGTTCTGCTCTCTGCTCTCTGTGGTGAATCCTCTCATCCCCCCACACCTCTGGCCTGTACCCCAGTGCTTGTATGCATAAGTAAATAAATCTTTAAAAAAAAAAAGATTTATTTACTTATGCATACAAGAGCTGGGGTACAGGCCAGAGATGTGGGAGGTGAGAGAATTCACCAGAGACAAAGTGACGAGCAGAACAGGCAGCTCTACTGAAATACACTGCTGAGGGGAGCAGCAGGTGAGGCAGGAGAGGTGTGCTGTGCCAGGTGGGTTCCCTCCCTGGCCGGGCATCGAACCCACGCTGCTGTGCAGTGGATGCTCCACAGTGCAGCGCATAATCTGCTGTGTCACCAGGGAAGCCCAGAAAAAGAAATGTTAATATTCAGTTCAGTTATCGACTTAACAATAATTATGTAGTTAAGTTTTTGTGAAGGAATATCATTTAAGCAGAGCAAAAATTATTACTTTCAAATTTGTGTTCTCAAACTTGGTGCTCTAAAAGCAATCCCACCTATGATAAACAGGGAATTCTATAAATGAGCATAATTTGATATTAAAATGGAGGTGAGATACAAACAGAATAGGTACCAGGACACCAAAGTTGGCAGTAAAAGTGTCAAGGAAATGTCCAGAAGCTTCTCCATGAATGCTGAATCCCTACACACCCCAAGCTTGTCCTTACCTCCCCTGCCACACAGCCTCCCACTCACAAGCAGGCCTGGATCGACAGTAAGAAACCCAAGGCTGTTACATTTGCAGTTTTGTTTTTCCAATTGCCCAGACAGTCATATTTCCAAATCCTGAGTGTTGAATTGACTCTAGAACTCTGTGTCTCCCAGGAGTGAGCTATGATCTTGCAGGAATATTCTTCCCAGGATAGGGGGAGATTTCCCTTCTCAGTAAAATGTAGGAGCAACAAAAATAAATGTGCATTTTGATCATAACCCAACAGGCACGGTTAGTCAACAAACTACTTCCATGTACATGCTGCTGAAGATGATAGGAACACAAAGGCTTCCCTGAGCCAGCAGCACACACCAGGCGCACTCTGCAAACCTATACAGAAAACAGCTCTCTTTGGGGGTGATGGAGTCTGCAAACCCAGATATATTTTTCTGAGCAAACTACTTCTACAACTTGAACCTATGCTCAACAAGTTCCAATGTGGCCATTAAAAAATCACAACACTGTGTTGTACTTGCAACTGGTGGCAGAGCTTCTTCAGCAGAGCACCCAGACGCCTGCAGTTTTCCCACCTTTGGTGATTTCTGAAGACACACTTTTCAGGGAATCCGTGCCAGAAAAATTAATGTAATGTAGTCATTTAACTTGAATTTCTGGGATTCTTTTCTATATTTCTAAAACTTTGAAAATACAGGTTAAAAATCATTGCTAAAGGGCCTCGCTGGTGGTGCAAGGGGTTAAGTACCACACTATGAAGCATCAGCAGCCACTCCAGCACGAGTTCAATCCATGGCCAGGGAGCTGACCCACATGGTGCAGCAGACCTCTCCTGTCTCGCCCACTGACCCCCATCAACAGGGTATTTCAGTGAATCTGCCTGTTTTGTTCTCCACCAACTCTGGTGAATCCTCTCCCCTCCACACCTCTGGCCTGTACCCCAGTTCTTGTATGCGTAAATAAGTAAACCTTAAAAAAAAAGTAATTGCTAATTCTGGTTTAGATATGTCTTTTTAACATACACTTTTCCACTTATCACTCCCTTCCCTACTTTGCCACCAACCCCCTCTTTTCTCCCTCTTCACATCACAAAACTTAATATCCCCAATCTTTCCAGATGGGTTGACCAAGCAGTAACATCCACTCTTGTTACCTTTTTCTCGTACTGTTTACACTTCCATTTTAAACATTTGGCTAGGTTAAGACATCATTTTTGGGGTTCTTCCAGCTTTTTGTTTGGGAATCTCTACTCAAATTGCTCTTGTATCGCCCAGCTCATTTCCTCCTAAATTTAATTTTACTCTTCTACTAGGTACACTGTGCCCTCATTAGAACAGTGAGACATGTTGCCTAACGCTCTACAGTGATTGCCACCTGTGTTCCTTTAACCACTGTACCAGAACTTTCCAGACCACAAGTCTTAACTCCTATTGTGTGCTTAAGTATGTCTTCTCCTCTCAATCTCTTACAAACCCACCAAACAAGTAAACAAAATATGTTCCTCTCTTTTTTCTTCCTCACCATTCTGTAACTACTTCATTATCGCCTTCCCTTGATCATTAACACTTTCCCTAAAGTCTAAAAAGGGGTGTCTGGCTTCTTCACTTTATTATGCAATCATTTTTTTTTTTTCACTCTTAATACACTAACCTGAAGGGCTTTTTGATTTTAGATTTTGTCATTGTTCAAAGCTCATAGGCTATTTAGTTAATGGTCTTTATTTTCTTGAATCTCTGTTGAATTTTATACAGTAGGTCAGTTTGATTTTCATTCCTTTTATATCTTCAGGGCTGCCACAAGTATGCACACACGTTTTCCTCTCTCTCTCTCTCTCTCTCTCCCTCTCTCCCTCACTGCCTCATCTTCATAGTTCTAGACCACAAATGTGGGATTTCCTTTTCCTCCAACTTCTTCCTTTACTTTTGAGCAAGTTTTTGGTTTTTTTTTTTTTTGTTTGGTTTTTTTTTTTTGTCTCTTTCTGCCACACACTGTGAGGAATCAGACTTGATTCACTATTTTGCTGCCTGAATAACTGGAGCAAAAGGGCTCTCAACTAGATTTATGATGAAGACACTATTCAAATCTAGTAACTTCTCCTTTATGTGCCAATCTCTAAGAACTTGGCCATTAAATCTGTTTCTGGGCCTCAGTCAAAATAACCTAAACATCAAACTGCACTTTCTGCCACATTCCCTCACTCTGCCTATGGCTTACCAGTCCTCTTTGCTGCAATCCCCTCTTACTCCTGACTGCACATGTGCATGCTGCTCATCATTAGGTCCTTTGCTCAAGATATTCCTCTCCTTGACAACTTCCAAAGCCTGTCCTAGTGGCTCTGCCATAACTGATCTCCCCTTTCTTTGAATTACTGCAACAATCTCTTTTATTTTGCACTGTGGCACCCACAAGTCTTAACTCTACTATAAATGAGTTGGAGGCAGAGACGAAATCCAATTCAATCATTCCATGAAACCTCGTAGTTTCAGGTAGGTGGTATTTCTATTCCTTCTGTAGTCTATACATCATACATCTACAAGCTTGGAGAGTTCCCATCTAAATCGCACACTAATACTCAGACCTCTGTGCTATGTAATAGAGGTAAATGGGTAACTAAGGCAAAGAAGAGGTGAATTGTTTCAAGATCACAGAGACCCAGATTTAAAGGCAGATCCTGGGCTTTTCATAAACTTAAGGCCATCTAGCTCTAAGTTACTCATTAAAGGGGAAAAAAAAAAAGAAAATAGCAAGTCACACATTACACAGAATGGGTAACTATAATATACACCATTGTCCGTTGTTTTTTAGGCCTGTGGAACTGGAACAGTTATTTCCGCTGCCAAACTTAGAGCAGTAACACTTGAAAGTTGCCAGTATGGTATGATGCCATCAGTTTTTAAAACTTAGAAAGGCTCATTGATTTTTACTGAGGGTTTCTTACACAATCCACTTCCTTTAAGGCCAAGTGAGCCAACCCTCATTGAGAGAAGTTACAGAATGAATAAATGTTATGGTATCAACATAGAAATGATTTCGTTTCCTTTCCTCACTTCAATTTCCAAATTTATTTCTGGCTTCCACAACTACTAGTCATCAACACCAATGCACATTCTTATATTCCCACCCACCTCCCCTTTATTGGATCATTCTGGCAAAACCTTTATACCAATTTCAGAGGAAGTAAATTAATATCCTGCAGTAAAGGGGCTCCCTAAAGTGAGACAACTTGGGATAAGACTTTTTACCTACATCTCAAGAAAGACAAATGAATGCCATTGTAGGTTGGTTTTAATAGCGGTTTTATTAAAAGACTGGCAGAGTTACAGTAACTGTAAATCATAACTGTTGTTGGATTTCTACTTTACATAGTTGTAGTTATGAGTCTACTCTTGTAAGCCAGAACAATTATTTCACAATTAGTTTAGACATGTCTGAGCCCAGAAGGAAAATTTCAATTTCAATCATCTTATTTTCCTTGAACAGAACCCAGTGCTACCAAAATTCAGGTCAATTCAACTTTCACACATGGGTTTCCAACCATTTTCCAAAGTTGAAAAAACTTGTCAATGCAAATGCTCAAAATTGTAAGCATGTTTGCAGACTACAGGATAAAATATCAACGAGTTCCTATGCACCAAAGAAAAACATACAAATAAACAAAAAGCTTGACATTCCATCTTCAAGGTAGCACACGGTCACAATCCTATAAACATAAGGCACATCCCTGAATTTGGACTGCAAATCTATCACTTAAACATCTAGTAAATGACCCAATTTGTTTACATGGCCCTGTACCTTTTTATGGCCTTTCCATAAAGAAGTTATTACATCCATTCCCTTTATTTTGTTTAAGAGTGTTTGAATGAGCCCCAGAACCACAAGCCAGTTAAACAAGCTCTCCTCAGATGGACGTGGTCTCATATAATTCACCACTACCGGGGAAATATTCAAAACAATGTTTGTAGTTTGGAAACACCACACATTCCCACACACCAAAAGTATTTCCTGTGCTTTATGCAGTTTTAAATGTTCAGCAGATATATTAAATAAGTTCTATTTTTCATTTTTCCAAGTAAAACTGTGGCATTTTCACTTCTTCCAGAAGATTTGCACCTCGGAGTGTTTTGCTATGGTAGGTTGGTCATTCTGAAATGACTTCAAATGAGGATTGCAAGGAAAATGTGAAATCCAGACATCCTAATTGATTTCCTAGGATGTAAATGTTAGTTCTAAAAGGAAACCATTTTAAAGCAGTTAGTTTAATGGGGTGCCCAACTGATGCCTATTAAAAGTTATCGGAACAGATTAAAGATACATTTTCTACCATGAAGAAAAACATTTTTAAAAAATAAACATAGAGATTGTTTAACTCCTAATTCTACATTCTTAATCATGCCTATAAACCTCAAGTCTGCTAATATCCTCAAGAAAACAAATTAAAACCACTTTTGCAAGGGTTACTATTTATCAATTTGGTATGTAGACTCTCCACATCTCTAAGTTGTCTGGTCAGCTTTTGATCTGGGAAACACCTGCTCTTTCTACATTTTTGAGTTTTCTAGAAACAGCCCAAAAAAAGTGAAGATACAGTTGAGCCCATCATACATACTGATGATATATAAATACATAAATGCATCTGAAACACTGGTGTGCTATGAAGTCTAGTCTCTTGTACATGTAATTCACTTTCATATAGATCTCCAGAAATAGAATGCAATAACAAAACGCATACTTATAGAAACATGGTGGTTATTTAATTGGAAGCAGCCCCCAAAACCTTTTATTACCAAGAGCATCAGCATGTTTCCAGCACAAAAGATCTCTGCCTCCAAGACCCCATCTTTGGCTCTGGATGTGCACCTCTGCTTTTCATACGAGCCCCATCTGACCTTTCCAGGTTCCTACCGTGCTCACAGATCTGTCTGTCCTTTGAATGGGTGATTTGCTGGCACATCACACTCTGGAAATGAGTCAAGTTATTTCCACAGAGCAGTTTGAAAATGCAGAATGTATTGTGTTTGACCTGACTTCTTAAGTAATTTGCACCCAACCCATCCATCACACCTCAGGTTTACAATCTGATAAGTCAGAAATGAGTATCACATATTTCCTTTTTTCCAAACTTAGTAAGAAATTTCTAGTAAGGAACAGAATATTTCTTTCTTCTTATTTGTGCACATCTTAATCACAAATTAAGCAAATGTTCCTTTTTAGTCTACTGATTTTAAACATTGCCTGCTGCCATAGGAAAAGAAATTAAAATGCTTTAATGACTCTCAATTTGCATATCTAATCACCTCAGACAAGAATTCTGAGGTGGGAAAGGAGCTAGGATTTATTCCTCAGCGGAAAGGAGAAAAAGAAATAAATAATATGACTCTTTAAAAGACAGATGTCCTTATAAATACCCAGCAAAAATAACTGGCAGAAACATGAGCTAAGTACCCCACATAAGTCCAACTTCTGTTGTTAATAGTTTGTGATCTGTGGACTAACTCAAAAGACAGGTGCAGAGACCAGCTGGGCAGATTTAAGTACAGAAAAGTACAGAATCCTCTCTCCATCGCAAATACTGAAAAGCTTAAAATAGTACCCACTCATGAACAAGGCTTTCCTAGAATGCAAATAACATAGCTTCAAAAAAAAAAAAAAGTATGGCATTTAGAGAACACCTCATTCATTTCAAATCCTTAAATACCTCAGGCTACATCTAGCATTGTATACAAGGGACCAGAATGCACCTCCCCAGAGAAATGATGCAGTTACTCAATGCAGAGAAACCTCCAAGGCATTCATTTCCACAAAAACGTGAAATCCTTCCCCTTGAAAAGTGTTAAGGCTGTTTTCTTTGCTTCTTGCAGCGGAATAGCTTCATTACACTAATTCATTCTGCTGGAAGCTGCTCCCTTTTATCACCATCTCCTGATTCCTCACCCAGCCTCATTCTGCATGCCATCCATTTTGTGAATGAAGTGTGAAACGAGCTCTTTGTTTACATAAAGAAGGCAATCCAGAGCAGTGTGGACACAGGCTTAGCTTACTTGAGTGCAGCTGAGGCTGTGCAGCCTGCCCCTCACCAGCTCAGTACTTCCAAACAGCACTAATGGCGGGAGGAAATTCCAACAATAAGTAGCTAACTCCACACACCAAAGCAGAACCCTACTGCCCCATGTCTGTTTAGAAAAGAAGGAGTTCTGACTAGGACTGATACATGAAGACAACCCTTTCTTGTGCTGTTTGTTAACTGCAAACTCTGGGGGATGCCCACACCACAAAAAGCATCAAGGCCTCTGAATGCTTACACACCCAGGACGCCTCTCCACATTTCCCTGCTTCACACTCAACACTAGACCCTACTTGGCTCTCACTGGCTATGCTTTGTCATGCCTCCATCCTTTTGTGAGGCCATGTCCTCAGTATCCAACGCTTCCTTCATTCCTTCTCATAACCACTCCCTCTCAGACTGGTTCCCTTCTCACCTCCTCTGTGGGGAATTATCTCCTTGCCTTTCTTTTCCAGGAAGAATCAACCGTTTAGTCAGTCTAAAGGGAGCTCAATCCACAGAGCACCTCTGAAGGGAAGACCACTGTCCCCATGGTCCTTCAAGCAGAGAACAAACAGACCTGAAGTGAAAGCAGGACCTGCCATCCTTCCTGGCCAGAACTTCTCAAGGACAGAGACTACATCTTATTCTTCGTGGACCTGACATCTAGTGCAGAGCTCAGCCAAGAGCAGATGCTCATAAGTATTTTCCAAGTAAAAACAATGTTCTCATAAAACATTAGATGGTTTAAATCATGAAGGAAGAGGCACGTGGCTCTGAGTGCTGACTTGGAGTCAGACCTAGGTCCAAATGCTGACCAGCTGCAGCACCTCAGCCAAGCTCCTTAGCCAGTGATACCTGGGCATTTTGCTAATACCTCATGGGGCGGGTATTAAGACAAATGGCACGCTGTCTGCAATGAACCCAAGGAGGGCACCTAACAGACACTTTAGCCAGTCAGTATTAAGACCCCTAGGGTGCTTTCTCGTTTCAGGTGTAGTCCCCATAAAATTTCCAAAACGAGTCACCTGTGACCTGTCACCATTGTCTCCCACATGAAAATGAATGACCCAACAATCAGCCAGCCCCAAAGTCTGCCCATCTGGGGATGCCAACTGGGATCCTTGTCAGCCCAACTGGTTTCTTCTCAGTGTACACAGAAATCTCTGCCTTTGAGCTCATCATCAGTGTGCCCGGCTACTTGGCTTCCTTCAAAGAACCAAATGTTCCCTTGCCTCTGGCCCGCCAATCTTCTGCAATACACACCACGTCCTTTGATTGAGAAATGGTTCATTTACTATCGGATAAGGTAAAGGTCAAGTACAAAAATCATTTGAAAATAAAATAGGAGTTAAGTTTAACAGCAAGAAAGCAAAATGAGTGGAGCCAGCCTGGCAAAGATGGCTTGGTTCAGAAACAGGCAAACATCTAGGAAAGCGGTTGCTCAGGCAAGAGAGTCCTGAAAGATCTACTTGAAGATGCCACATGAAGTCGACTGTGAAATCAATAACTGATAAAACTGCCCCCACTCGATTCAGAGTGTATCCTCATGAAGTAAAAAGCATCAAAAAAAATGCTACCAAAAAATCACTCTTAATAACTTGACTTCCGAGCTACATGAAAATTAGCATAACTCCTCTTTCTAATGTCTAGCTCTTTTTGTTCTTAGGTTTAGGAAGTTTACAAACAAAAATGTTTTTTAAAATGTTAAACTAATCCTGTTTTAGGCAAGCCAATCAAGTCCACAGCTATGAATGTATTTTCTGTTGCTCATGACTTTATTTTTTTTCTTCCGTTAAATTTTTTTTTAAAGATTTATTTATGCATACAAGAGCTGGGGTACAGGCCAGAGTCACAGGAGGTGAGAGGATTCACCAGAGACAGAGTGGGGAAAAGAAGAGGCAAATCGACCGAAATAACACTGCTGAGGGGAGCAGCAGGCCAGGCAGGAGAGGTCTGCTGTGCCATGTGGGTCTCCTACCTGGCCGGGGATCAAACTTGCACTGCTATGTTGTGGATGCTTCACAGCGTGGCGCTCAACCCGCTGCACCACCAGGGAGGCCCTGTTGCTCATGACTTTAAAGAGACATTGGAATCTCTAAGTGCAAGAGTCTACGCAGTATACTACAAATAAAAGTTAACTAAATCCATTTCAAAAGAATAGCAGATTGTGCTTTCTAAAGCTCACTGACCTTACATGCTTATTTCTATGACACTTCCAGTGCTGAGACATCCCTCTAAATACAATGTTCAAGATAATTAGTTTAAAAAAAACCTTCCCTTATAGAACCAAGTATTCAATATCAACTGTCCTCCTCATTATCATTAGTTAATATACCAAAATACTGAAATAAACATCATTCATCCATGGACCTGGTATACAAGCTTAAATGGTAACAATTTAAATGGTAAAAAATTTAATCAGCTTAACAATTTAAATGATAGCATTTCAAATTGTTTGCCAAATTATCATATTTCTTTTTTTTTTAAAGATTTATTTATTTATGCATACAAGCACTGGGGTACAGGCCAGAGGTGTGGGGGGGTGAGAGGATTCACCACAGAGAGCGGGGAGCAGAACAGGCAGATCAACAGAACTATACTGCTGAGGGGAGCAGCGGGCACAGGAGGAGAGGTCTGCTGCACCATGTGGGTCCCCTCCCTGGCCGGCAGCAGGGATCGAACTCGTGCTGCAGTGGCTGCGGTCTGCTTCATAATACGTTGCTTAACCCACTGCGCCACCAGAGAGGCCCCCAAATTATCATATTTCTATCCCAACAGAACTATAACAGATTATCTGTGATATTTGATTAATGATTTTTCTGAGACTGTTTTCCTTCGTGTTCTTTTAAACCATGTTTGAGGATCGAGGGTATCCCACCTCTTCTCACAACCCACAAGCACTCAACACCTAAATTTTAAAGAAACGTTTTCATGCAAAGCATAGAAATTTTGAAACCAGAATTCCATTTGCCAAATTGGTTCTCAGATAAGAAAATTACATCACCACGTCTGCAGTTGAATCCTGCTACCCTCAACACTTGACAGTGACGCTGACAGTCACCTCAGTCTCCTCAGCCTCACATTACATGTCAGTGAGGCTAGGCTTTGGGACCCATCCAGTCCGAGCATTCCACACACCATATTCATTGCTGATTTGTAGTCTAAGCGAGTTATACAGGAGCCAAAAGCTAGAGGGGAAAGCAGGCTGATCTTAAAAGCACGCCAGCCATTCAAATTACACCATCCCTGAGAGTTCCTGACCCACCTGAGACAAGAACTCTGTTCCAGAACATACAAGGTCATGCAGACTGCAATCCACGTTTAAGACTACGTAGCTTAGTTCTGGAAAACCTGTCCACGCGCTTGGTACAGCCTCTCCTGCTAACTAACCTGTGACGGTTACCAAGATTAGAAAGTAGTTCTCTGGTACCCCACCTCCCAATCCCAACCAACAAACAAGTCTGTCTTTTCCTATGAGAAAAGTGAAACAGTGTGGCAGATACAAGAACAAAAAGATATTTTTAAAGAGGTCTTGCTACTCTTGCTGATGTTGTTCTAATAAAGCACCAAAATCACCTTACAAATACTCAATGTGCAAACACTATCTACAGTCACCCAGTTCTGGTGCCAGAGCTCCTCTGGAGAGCAAGTCGGACAAGGTCCACGCGCTCAAGGAACTTACATGCTATGGTGGTAGTGACTGGGGTAGATTCGTTTAACAAAAAGAAGAATTTCAAGAGTGATAGATGCTATACAGATGACTAACTGATGTGATCATGAAAGGTGCTTAGTTTAGACTCTGGTTAGGAAGAAGACATGGCTGGGAAGCTTATCCAGACACTCTAGAAGACAGGAAGGCACTAAAGCTGGTCAGAGTTGCTCAGAGAAGCAGAAACAGCCAGTTCATGGGTATCACCCCATGTCTTGTGTGTCCGGCCCCTTCTCCTCCCACTGATCTCGCAGGCACCAACCCTGATAGGGCAGATGAAAAGAAAAAATGGCAGGAAGCAGATTTGAAAGAGGCCACCCTCCTCCTGACCCCAGGTCCTCTAAGCCATGGGGTTGGCCTGAGTTGGCACGTACAGGAAGAAGAGACGGCAGTTTGAACTGCAATATGAACTACGTTATCCATCGCTGAAAGTGTCAAAATGTTTAACCAGTATGACAGTCATACTGGTCACTCAGGAAGGAGGTCCAGCAGTCCTAAGGTGCCAAGTATTAACCCTGTAGCTTCTGTTTCCTAGAGGATTCCTTTGTCCTGGAAGGGACAAAGGGGGGTAACACTGGTTCCTACCCCAAACACTCAGAATATTTTAACAGTCGGTATGGTAGTACTGGTACATGCCAACTGAAAACCCACCACTAGGAGAGAGGAAGGGAGAGTTTATTAAAAAATAAATAAAAATAAAAGCACAGTTGGAGCAGTGGTGGAAAAAAAAATACACAGGACTATTGAATAAATAAAATAAAAATTGCATCTCATCCAAAAGAGCTATTCAGGCTATGTATAATGCTTTTAAGTACAACCATCAGAAACATCAAAATTAGTACATGAAAGGACTTATATTAAGACTTCTGCCATTTTGGTTGCCACAGAGAGAAACTTGTGTGGAAAATCTTAATAGCCTTGGAAACATTTCAGGAGGGAGGGGTGTGATGGATATAATAGACATGTTTATTCAATTTTTAAAATTAATACATTATCATTAAAAATCTGTTTCTACAAAAAGTGCTAATTTGTAGATAAAATAGAATTTTAGCACTACAAAAGTTAAAAAATCAGGCAGTAAAGAATAGAAAGTTACTTAGAAGTATGTTTTAGGGAGGATTAAAAAAAAGTAAACAGAGAGCATAGTGGCTGTGCCTGAGACAGAAGCCTACAAAACGATGCCTTTGGGGAAAATTTAATGTTGGTTCCTACTATCTACTTACAACTACTTAACAAAGGATACACTATTGTGGTCCCTGAATCTTCCTACACACCTTTGTACTTTCTGAATACCTTTAGAGTAAATACAAAGTATATGTGCTTACATGTGAAATAGATCAGTTGGTAGGGAAGAAATAGTAACCCAAAATAGAATCGGGCTTTTTTGTCACCTTTAGTGAAAAAAAGATATTCACCATTACATAATGACACTTTACTTGTTCAACTTCCTCAGCTGTCTCAGAGCAGAGAACCAGGAGGAAGTTTAAGAAAAAGTCTATAAACAACAAAAATGAATGTCACAGAGGTCATGAACTACAACTTATAGGCCCAGAGGAAACCCCCTTAGTCCTCAGACAGCCTATTTACACTTGAGCACTGTTCTAAAGATTGTGATGATCTGTTTTCCAAAAACAAAAACAAAAAACCAAGTGCTTTGAAGCTGTCAGCAGTGTGTATGTGTGTGTTGCGGGGGTGGTTATAGTTTTGTTACACAAGGCCCACAAGCAATAAGTGGGAGGAGAATGTTAGCATTAAAAAAAGGAGGCAGAAAAGCCATAAACTCAAAAGACATATGCTCAGGCATTACTATGGGGGCCATTTGTCCCAAAAGAACATGGCCCCACAGGCCACAAAGTCCTTAAGAAAAAAAGTACATAAAATAAATGATGTTCATGAGGAGAACCTCAACTAACAGAGACCTATGCCACATGTCCACTGAAGATGAGAACACTAAGAAGTAAGTTTTAGATCTATGGGTAATTTAAAATCACTCTCCAATGATGCAGGATATATGAAGTCTCTTCTACCAACTACAATGAGTGGAATCTCTTTGGGCTATAGGCAACTGACAAAGTAAGCTTTGTTTGTTCTCTAATGTATGTGATTCCTGCTACAACCCAGAGGTACCATCCCGAAATTTAGTTCTTTCTAGCAGGTATTTGCCTTAAAAATATACACTGAAAACAGTGTTTTTCCCCATAGTCACAGAGCAATTACAGACCAGAAGTCCTACATAAGTCAGTTTTCTTATCACTTAGCTCTTTCCTTACATTAAACCTGGTTTATATCTGAGACTTAAATTAAATGAGACTTACATTAAATGCTGGTTTATATTTGAGACTTCAGGGTTAAAAGTCAGCTTAAGAGTGAATGGCACAAAGACAACCTACAATATTGGAAGATGAAATTATTAACAATAAAGTGGCAGAAACTGCAATAGAAGGGTACTAACTTTAAAAAAGGTAAACAACAGTAGAGTAAATAACACTGATCCCTGGAAACTAATTTTGGCTACAGAGATCAATTTCCATTTATAACACCTCTTAAGACACCAAGTTAATATTGAAACTGAGCAGACCAGGGGATCTGATTGAGTCAACACCACTGGAAACTTTGGAATGTTCTAGGAAACAGAGTTACTAGGGAGGGGTCCTTGAGAGCAGAAGTGAACTCCTGTAGTCACAATAGATCAATTTGGAGATTTCAGATTTAGCACATAGAAGACCTTTCACAAAATGATACCGTGATGAACTGGGTTAATGACATTTTCTATATAGCATCCACAGGACAGTGTGTTCTTGCAGATTCAATCATCTCAATGGAGATGAGCAATCAAAAATCAATTCTAACTCAAAATGAAGGCAGAAAATAACCACATGAAGTAATGAGAAATTAAAGAGTCAAAAAGAGGAAAAGGAAAATTTGTTACAGCAAATGAGCTCACATTCCACGGGAGTCTTCTTCAGCACCTACCTGTTACCCTCAAATCTTGGAGCCTTGAAGCATAAAAATCAACCTGAGCATGTGCAAGAAAATAGCTCTATATTGCCCCCTAGTGCTGACCAGTCCCACTTCTCCAATACGAAAAAACTGCAAGGTGAGTAGTCCTCTCTACCTCTACTTTCTTCCTGCTGCCAACCCTCCCAAGAGCTAAACATAGCCCAATCTTCTGCCCACAGATTAGGAAACAACCAGGCTATTTTTAACATCATGCATCTTAGGAATGGAAATGGCCCAGCCTCTTATGGCAACAGAATGCGTGTGGCCTGGTTTAACAAACTCACCTCTTCCGAAAGGACGTGAACCTGTGCTGTAAATTGGCCAATGACCACATGTGAGCGCCAAGGCCCACTGCAAAATGATGGTGGCGTGTGGATCATAAGAAAGAATGAACGACAAGGAGAGGTACAAGTGGCAAAGGAAATCGTGAAGATGCCAGATGCCAGGGCAGAACTGGTAAAACAGCAGGAGAAGAAATGATATGGGACAGAACAATGAAAAACAGGCAGAAACCAGGACTATCGTGCATGGTCATTCTGGAGCATCTTATCTACTAAGAAGTAGTATTTTGACCTGGACATTTATTTTATATGAGAAAGAACAAAGGTTGGTCTGATGTGTTTCCTGCCAGGGTACAGCTGGTGCTGTGGCTCCTTTGATCACTTTCCCCCAGCCCTCCACATCTCCTGTGATTAGAGATAGATCTCTAGGCTGCCCTTTGATCAGCAGCTCAAGCAGCTTGCAGGTGCCATGTGCCATCCTATTTGCAAGTTGTAAGAAGCACGCACGTGAATTTTGACTGATAAATGTGATATCATGCACTGCTGTGCATACAATTCCCCATAACCCCTAGAAAAGTCCCAGGAATCCTCATTTTCTCTACTTTTGTACTTTGGAGCTTTCTGTAATGTTTTAAAGGTGAACACTTTAAAGAAAGTTGAAGTTCAAGGTTGAAACTTTGAAACATCCCACTTCATAAAGAGTAAGTTATTATGACTTGAAAATAGAACACACACCATTCTGATTTTCTAGGTAAGCTGCCTGTATTCATTCCTCCTGGCTCATGAAGTGACAGCATTCTTGCATTCTGAATCAATGGCATACAGAGCAGTAAAAACATGTACATTTCTTTTCAAATAACATTAAGATCCACCACTTGTAAACAGTGTTTAATATTCCGATTTTAGATGGCCTACATTAACATTGTGGTTTCATGTGCAGTATAAAATTTCTATTTACAAAGTTTTCTTAAAAATGACTTCATAATGGTAGATCAAGAGCAAAAGAGTTTAGAAATTGAATGATGTAAATCATATGGGGTTCAGAGGCTAAGCAAATTACACACCCTGAAGCTGCCCCGGCTTTATGAAAGGAGCCTTTCTCCAGCTTTGTGCAATCCCAGCCCAAGGGAACTTGCATCTGAGAGTTTTCTAAACATTTCAGGTACACTTGAAAGCTGAAAGTAATTCTCATTTCCTATGCAGGATTAAGTCCGTTTCCAGCACACACAAAATAGTAGTCATTCACTAACACATATAAAAACACAGCACCGGTAAGGTAAAGGCTTCAGAATACAAAGGCACATTAAAAAAAAGGGGGGGGGCACAAGAAAAATACATTTTTTTAACTCCCTCTAAAAAAGTCCACACGGTTTCTTGACATCTCGATTTCCTCTCTACTTACTGATTAACTGATGCCTTTCCACCTATGGTGCATCAACTAACGCAGCTGAAACATTTCCTGTAGCACCCCCCTCCTCAATTAAAAAAAAAATCCAAGTAAAGTCGAACATGCCAACATTCATTCATTTTGAATCGGTTTTTAAAGCGAGTTCTTGAACTTAAAAGTCAGGCAATGAGAAGTCCTACAAAGTGCCTTTGCATTGACATTCACTATCGCTCCCAGAACGTCCTTCCTCTAGCGGAGGCTGCAGAGGCACCCACGGTACCCAGTTAGAGCTCTGAGGCAGCTCCAGAAGTTGCAAAATACACGTAACTCCAAAAGCCCATGCCAACGAAGGCAGCGCGCCTCTGCACGGCCAGAGTGCCGGTGGTAGCCCTGCAGGCTGGTGGACATCGCACAGCAACTCACAATGCCAACGTAACACACACAGCGAGAACCAAGAAAGGGGGAGGAGGGGGTGGAAAGAAGAAGACTCACCGTTCTGTTCCTTGTTGCTGGAAAGTTGGAATTTACCACTCAGGGTGGACTCAGCCTGAGTCCCGTGTCTCTGGCCGGCCAGGGCAGATGTCAGCAGGAGAAGCCCGAAGAGGAGCATTTGGCTGACGGGGTCGAGAGCTCACTCACCGCGGGCACTTTGGAAGCAGCGACTCCCGAGTCTCTTTCACCACCGCCAGGGGAAGGCTGCACTGGGGTGGAAGCGTCGAGTCCGCTCTGGCAGCAGAGAATCGCAGGGTAGTTTCCACATAATCCCATCCAAAACTTTTTCCTAGAGCCCTCTTCTGTGTCTCCAGTTTTTGAAAAGGATCAAAGCAAAACCTGGACCTGAACCAGTTTCCCAAGGTTTAAACAAATCCTGAGCTGTGCCGAAGTGGTGGGGGTGGGGGTGGGGGTGAAGGCGAGGGAGGAAAGAGGGGGTGGGGACGCGGGGCAGCCGGGAGAGCGGCGAGAAGTCACCAGCAAGTT
>JAGFMF010011409.1:1434552-1449313 GCA_019455555.1 Galemys pyrenaicus | reverse complement strand
CCCCCGCTCCTCCGAGCCGGTGGGGGGAAGGCGGCAGCTCGGGGTCACAGCGGGGCTCCGGTCGCTCCGTCCCCTCCCCCCACGCCTGGGGCTCGGCGCAAACCCCGGGGCAAGGCGAGGCGTCTCGGCACCGGGTGGAGCGAGAAGGCCGGCGGCTCCGGCTTGTCCCCTCCCCTTCGCTACCTTCCCCCCGCCGGGCGGCAGTCGGGAGGAGGGGGCCGTGGGCCGAGCCCGGCTCAGTGCGCGCCTGGAGGGCCGGGGAGGCTGAGCCGAGCTCCCGCGGCTGCCGAGGAGGCGGGGGTGGGGAGGGGGTCGGAGCCTCTGGGGGGCGGCGGCGGGAGCCCCGGGCCGCGTCCGCTGGCGCAGACTGGGTCGGCCAACTGGACATCCAACAGGTGCTGGTACAAACAGGGGGTGCTGCGGGGCGCGTCAGAGATGGAACCCAAGTGGCCCCGGCGAGGAACGCAGCCAGCAAGGTCCCTCGTTTCCTTCATCCTGGACGCCCCTAAGCCCAAAGAGCCAGATGGGTGGCGAAGGGTGCAGCAAAGGAAAACATGAAGTGGGACCAGCTTCCCGCAACTTTCCCCTCACCTACCCCAGTACCCGCGATGCCTCATTCATTTCCGAGGGGATCCCCGTTCCCAAAGGCTCGACCGGGACCCTTGGCCAGACTCTGGGGCGAATGAAGAAGGGAAACTGGAACTCAAACTGGAAGGTAGACTTCCCTTCTACTTTCTAGCTCTGAGAAGCGGGATGGATAAAGCAAAAGTAAAGACAAACGGCCACAATAACAGCACTCATGCATCAAACAAGTAACAATTTAACTGTGTGTCGAATGCCCACGTGCCAGGCACTGTTCTAGGAGAGCGGTGAAAACACTGCCCTCGTGAAGCCTGCAGACTACTCGGGGTGCATTAAAGTCACGCTATGCTAGTGATTCAGAAATAGCACGCAATGTCGGTTGAATAAGTTATTGCAGACACTTCCACCCACCAGGGTGCTCCACTGGGAACTGGAAGGAAGGGTATATATAGCCTTAAGGAAAGTGCGCGATGAAGAAGAGGTCTTTCGTGCCTTATTTTCAGGAGATGCCCTTCCAGTCAGTCCTGGCAAGGCCGTTACTGAATGTTCAAGAAAGCTGGCCCCCAAAAATACCTAGGGACAGGGCGTACTCTCTCTGGACCAAAGCAGGAGTGACCTCTTCCTCAGTCAATCTGAAAATGCCAAGCCCTGTTCCTATGGTCAGAAGCTGGCCTGAGACCACCCCCTGACCTTTGCCTCTGCTTGTCATCTCCAAGCCTTCTTTTCCCCCCTTAAAATTCTCCTAAACTCCGCTCCTCTTTGAAACCTTAACTCATCTATCCCCTCCATTCTCTCTTATTCCTCTCTCACTTCTGTCTGCACAGTGCAGGATGACAAAGCCAAAAAAAAAAAAAAAAGGCATAGTCTTTGACTTTAAAGAATTTAAAGTTTAGCAAACAGAAGCTTTGTCAGTCACTTTAGCAGCACCTCAACACCAGTGGGAATTCAGATTTGCATAATAAATATGTTCCCAATTCCCCAAAATGTTCTGTAGATTGGTGAGGGAGGGAGAGTACCCCCAATTTGAATGCATAATGAGACTTCTATAAAAGACCTGCTTTATGAATGCATTTTTACCTATTTGTCATAAAAGGAATTACTCACCAGTTTTCTCATTTTTTAAGATTCATTTTCTAATCAGGACTTTTCTAAATGAGGCTATTAGATATTCATACAGTTGAATTTCTTGACCACCCACATAGAGGATGTGTGTGTGTAAGAGAGTGAGAGTGTGTGTGTCTGTGTGTGTGTGTCTGCAGACTTAATCCATTTGCTCTCCTGAGATTATAGGGTGATGACTACTCCTTATTTTGTATGGTTTCATATTGGCTACAACAGTGCCTGGCCCAGGGGGATAATAAATAAACACCATTGACTGACTGACAGGTTTCTTTATTGGAGTCACTTACATTCTCCCTGGAATTTCAGCATGAAGGTTGTATTTGAAAAGTTACAGATGATCTAGAATAATACTCTACCTCTGCATTTTACCTCATCCGTATTCCACAGATTGACTTGACAATTACCTTATAAATAAAACCAGCCAGGTGCTCCTGCCTGACCCCAGACAAAATCATGTCCACATTGCCAGTTGCCTTTCAATGTACTTGTGTTGTCTTTTCTTGAACCACATTTGCCCTTGGCATAGTCGATTCTTTTAACACTTTATCCTCTGTCTCCCTGCTTCTTTTTCCTTAGGAAAAATGTCCTAGAACATTCTTTGCATTGAAAGTAAATTGTATATAATTCAGTCTGCACAATTACTAAACAATATATTTATATTGTTGGGTTATCGCAGTTTCTTTGAGGAAAGTCATCTGTTATGCCAACCAAGAAAAAAATAATAATTGTGAACATTCTTTGTGGTTTTCATGGTTTCTTAAACCTGAGGAAGAAGTGCCCGCTGTGGCTGAATGCATGAGGAGTATTGCCTACAAATTCACACTGAAGAACATGGTAGAACATTCCTGGTTATAAATAACTTTGGGGAGGGAGGGTAGGTGACTTTACAATATTTTTAATGAAATAAAATTTTAAAGCAAGCTGCCCCTTAGTCACTTCATACTGAGGAGGGCCGGGACCACAGGGACATCCTTTTGCCTTAGAAAATCAAATATTACAATTTTCTTACTCTCTTTTCTATTTTGATACTAACACGCACACTTAAAGACTTTCCCTGGAACTTTTCAGTATTTTCATGACATGCATTTCTGAAAGAAATCGAACATGCATTTCTGTCAGGACTTTTCCACTCTACCTACCTATCCTGTGTTTCTAGACTGGCGATACATAATAGATATGAGACCAGGGGTAGAAGTACCATCAGAACCCAAAGTAAATGCCAACAGATTGCAGTGGGGACAGAAATTGTTCAGGGGTGGAAAGAAAGAAAAAGGAAATCACTTCCATTAGGGCTGTTCTTTTCTCTTTTCACTTTCTCAAAGTGCCTAGGTTGTCATCATGCCGTGTTTTTCCAACATAGAAACAATAAAACATACTTTTTATTATATGTAATTCTTCAAGGGTCAGTCACCCTTTATCTCTCAGTGTAACAACTGATAATCTGAGAAATGCTTGCTGGCTGCAACAAACAGTGGAGGATTATGTTGAGACCCTTCTCTCCAAGGGCCTCCTCTCTCTAAATGGGAGTTGGGAAGCTGGAGATGTGTGAGCCACAAAATGGGGGACAGGGATGGCCTTTCATTGGACCTCGAGGCTTTCTCCACTGAAGTAGAGCTGCTGTTTCCTTTTCGAAGTCTTGATTGAATATGCACAGATTTTTTCCAAAATCTCAGAAGTGCTTGTCTCACTCAGAACTCAGAGGGAGTCAGCTAGAAACAGCCCCAAAGAAAGAGAAGCCCTGGTAACCTTTGAACCATCACAACAAAAGATCATTTTACTGAGAAGGGAGACCAGGGACTTAGTCTGGCTTTACTGCAGACAAACAGTTTAACCTTGATCTAGAAATCCTTTCTGTCCCTTCCCTTTATATGAGAATTTTGCACTGGATTCTGTCTCAGTCTTCTTACCACATTAGAATTCTTTGGATCTCTGAGCTATTACGGACAGTGATGGCAATACTTTTTCAACTTACTTGTATTTGTTTCTCTGATAACACATGACCAGAACACCATCTCCTAGCCTCTACTCAAAGTTCTCAAAGTAACCATCAGGGCTGGCAAACAGGTGCTTCTCCTGAAACTGTTCCAGCAAAGCAGTTCCTTTATCTGTTACTGTTATGGTTTGGAAAAGCACGTCCTGCTGATAATCAAAACCAAAGGGAGGGCCTCCCTGGTGGCACAGTGGATTAAGCAACGCACTATGAAGCAAACCGCAGCCACTGCAGCACGAGTTTGATCCCTGCCTCCGGCTAGGGAGGGGACCCACATGGCGCAGCAGACCTCTCCTGCCTGGCCCGCTGCTGCCCTTGGCAGTGTGTTTCAGTCCATCTGCCTGTTCTGCTCCCCACTCTGTCTGGTGAATCCTCTCACCTCCGTGACTCTGGCCTGTACCCCAGCTCTTGTATGCATAAATAAATAAATCTTTAAAAAAAAAAAAAACAAAGGGAGGAAAAAAACTTTGGAAATCATTAACAAAGGCAGATATTAGGAATTTTTATCACCTTCAAAGAAATTAAATAAATTATGTGTGGGTATCCACCTTTTAGTTTTCAGTATTTGTTTTCATGGTTTTTAATATTTGGTTTCATGGTGACAACATCCAAAGAGACAACGTGCAGCTCCAAAGGAAAGAAAGAGAGCAAATAATACGGAAATGATAATGTTTTTAGCCAAAATCTGATGGCCGATCTCATAATGTTCTATAGAGTCATGTTGATGGAATGCGAAATAACCTTGAAAGCAAGGGGATTCCTTAAAAATGTGGACCGCAACCAAACTCTAGGTTAGTCACATCCTCAAGCCAATGAAATGGCATTTTTCTCTCTCTTGAAATCACATGTAGGATATGAAGGCTGTTGTCCGCTTCGTGACAAATCATAGTTAAGAGGTCAAGACCTAGCTACAGATCCTCCTTTCTCAGATGGTGACCCTCACATTTCAAAGGTCATGGGAGAAGGACCCTTTCACTTTGTGGTCATTGTTTCACATGCAGAGCTTTCCTTGGTGACTAGCTTTTGTAAAAGAGGACAGCCCCAGTACACTACTTGGTGAAAGTTACAGAAGTGTTGTCATTAGCAGAAAGGAAAATATGGCTTTATGAATCTAATATTAAAAGCACCCTCAATTGCTCTTGAACTTCAGTTTAAGAGATTTTTATACACAGTTCTATGATGATTATTACTATTTGCTGACATTATTGTGTTTCTAGCTATACAAAAAGTACTCCATTTTATTTTCCCCAATTTTTATTTTTATATTTATCAGGGGAATTGGCATTGAAATTCCCCTCATCTTCCTTTACTTTTTTCTTACCTTTCTCATCATCTCAATCTTCCTCCATGGAATTAAGAGGATAAAATGCATGTTTTCCTCTAGTATACAGCTCCAAAATATCTACAATAAAACAAAAGCCAACCAATGAAAATGAAAGCGAAGGGAGAACTGTTCATGTCAAATTTACTTTTTGAAGCATCGCAGAAACTGTTAGATACCTTAAGATATATATCTGTGTCATTTAATCTCACCACCGGTTCTTTGAGGAATTTGAGACTCATTTTTTCATTTACTACAGAAGAACCAAAGAGCTAAGAGAGACTGAATTTTCCCACAGCAACACTTAATGACGAGTTCAGTTAATGTTTGACTGCAGGTCTTCTGTTTCTTCTACTCTGCCTTTTAATTTGGCACTTGAAGACCCTGGATTTTGGGGGAAAAACATTCTTATGTGACGCTCCCTGTGATTGTCTTATTTCCCTCCCTGTGACTGTCTTCCTCTCTGTTTAATTTGAAGTGTATTATGGGCTGTGTAGAACCTTCCCCAGCCTTGAGAATGCTAGTACATTAAGAGAGAGCTAGCTTTCTGGAACAGCCTAAGAAAAATATTTCAGTGCTAGTGCCTATGGGTTACTTGAGGCAGTGGTGGTGACTAACACCTTGGGAAGCTGGTCTTCCCGGTGAAGCCCACCCAAAGCGTGGGCGACATGAGTATCCTGTTTATCCTGGTCAAAGTTAGTCATCCAGCTAATGCCTTCACCCAGACCATCTGTGGGCAGTTATTTCAACGTATCTATCTCCTTGTCTTTAAGGACAAAGGGAATGAATTATCATCCTTCCTTTCCTACTCATGATTGCTACTGAACTAAACCATTGGGCCTCAGAAGAAATACATTGTTTTCCAAGTCTTCTCTTTGAAGAATCAACGTATGATTAACTATACATGTCAGAGTCCAGGCCTCTTTTATTTATACAATTCCTGTATTTATTCGTCCACATGTTTCTAATTTAAAATTCCTGATTTATGAATTTTTTTAAGCTGTGCAGTGAGGCACATTTGCATCTTCATTGATAATTTCACAAAGGTATTTTTAGAGTAGTTGGAGTTATTCGAAGCACAAGGACTGTTACATGAACTAACTAGTGACTGGCTCAGCCCCCTGGCAAGCAAATCTTCAAGTAAAATTCTAATCCTATAGATAAATTGTTTTTGGCCTAAAGGCGTCTACCATATGAAAAGAAATATAGGGTCTCATTTTTGTCCCAATGGACAGTATGTGAGGAAAAAAATCCTTTCTTTTCTCTCATGAATGACCTTTTAAACACACATAGGCCCAGGAAAATGTGAGAATCAGCTAATTATTATAGCTATGATTATTTCTATTTATTGAGACAAATAAGCATATTATATATCTGTAAAAAAAGAAAAGAAAAAGAAATAACAGTCTAAACACCTCCTAACAGCCTTTTCTTTCTGCCTTTCTAGATTTCTACTTGGAAATAATTATGTTACTAGAGACAGCCACATTCAGCATTCTCAGCCCTGCTAAGAAAAAGGAATTTCTTATTTCTTGTAATCTCCTTGATCTGGTGCATGAATCAACTGTATGCTTCCATTTTCCATCTTGGGCAGCTGGTGTCAAAATAATAACTTTCTAGTCAAAATTGTTACAATAAACTCCTGTAATAAGGGTTTTCTGGTGCTTATTAACAATTAATAAATTAACTATGATAACTTTATAAATAGATATAAATAAAATCTCTGTTTTACAAAGATAAGAAACTGGGCCCTGAAAAGCTGTTTAGGGTCACATGGTTTATAGATGGTTGAAATCAGAATTTGAAAGCAGGTAGGCAATTCTAGAATGGACACTTCTAACCTCTATGTTTTCATTCCCTATATTATAGAGCACAGTGATGAGCAGGCAGTGACTCAAAAAATATACATTTCAAACTTATTAAATATGCATTTATTTTAAGCACTTGATATTTATTTTATATCTGCTCACAATTCTTAATCATAAATATGTAAGTTAAAATTCTGTTGCCAACAACAAATAATAAATCATTCTGATTTTGTCCAGCCTCAAAAGGATGGTGCCGCAGGTATGTAGGAACAAGGCATTTAGTCAATGAAAAAGTCACTCTGTCTTAGATTGAAGACCCATTTAGTGGTTATAGAAGTGAGAAATGAATCTTCTGAAACCACATGAAAGTAAAAAGATCTGTTGTCCTTATTCTTCCCAACACAACCTTGCCATAAAATCACCATTAAGGTTTTACTGTCTCTGACAACCTATGATGGAGGAAACATGCTATGTGCATTCTAACAAGCTCTGAAGGATAATAGAGTAAAAAAAAAAATAAGTCAGTGAGATGCCTTACTATTGTCCGGTGTAGGTGAGAATTATAAGCAAGAGGCTGAGTTTCTTGCACCACTAACTTTGAGATGATCATGGACTTCACCAAATTAGCCATCTATTTGGGGACATGAATACTTGCAGCTGGGCACCAGAAGTTTCAAAGTAAATAAGAATACATCATTGCTGTTCTCAACGAGTCTCCCCTTATTTTGTGCATCCAGTCAATCTGCATTTGTATTTATTTCTAGCTCAAATATAACTCTGGTCTTCTCAAATGATCTACTCTCTACACAAAGACATTTCCTTGCTTTCTGCCTCGCCTACTTTTTCATGCCTCTGAAATGTGCTCAGATTACCAGCTTCGGTATATCTAATAATATATAGATATACTGTGCTCCCTTACTCTAAAATTTTTAGGCTCCTTCCCCATCTTTTCCCATGGATGGAACCTGTGTACCTAAAGACATGAATGTTCTCCCTCACATCCCCAGGCCCCACACTCTCTAAATGAGTGTCTTACAGTCTCCTGACACCCCACAATGGATGTACTCATTGTATTAGTCACTGCTTCCGCTCTTATGTTCCACCCACAAGTATACATCACCCAATATAAAACTTCTTCTATTTTACTTTTCATCTTTTTTATTACCAACAGTTAACATCGCACTTATCAAATAATAAGCGTTAATTCTTACTATGTGCCAGGTACTATTTTTAAGGACTTCATGAATATGTATTCCTCCAGTCCCACACCAATAAATAAGATAGGTCTAGTGAACAGATTTTGTAAATGCACAAAGTGAGGTACTGAAAGACTGAGAAATTTGCTTAAGACCACACAAGCAGAAAGGGGCAGAGTTGATTCTGAACCTGAGCAGTGTAACTTTAGAATCCATGCACTTAACCTACATTTTGTCTCTAATGGAGGGGTGTTCAACCAATATTTATAGACAGAATAGATGACTAGTAATCATCCAGGCACTAAATCCAGAGTTCAAGTCAATATCTTAGCCAACCATCATGGAGGAAATGTACCCTAGCAACTTAATACTCTTAGCTTAGGTTCACCATGACTAAACTCAGATCGAATCGACCTCAGAAATCTGTGGGCATTAAATAAGACAAAATCTCCAAAACTTTTGGCAAAAAGCCCTCCAAGTTTTAAACAGGAAGTACATGTAATCAATTTTGTAGTTGTATTTTCTTAATTATATATTTTTATATTTTAACATTTTTGAAATTGAGATGTCTTTCATCCAATGTTGAAGACACACAGCAATTAATTTCATTTTTTTCTCCAAAAGACTGCTATTAATTCAATTGTAAAATTTAAAACTAATGGTGTCTTAAAATGAAATTGGCACTAGATAGCTTTTTTGACTAAATAAAGATGTCTTTCCCCATTTCTTTCTTTTAACAGCTGTCATTATTTACAAAATCCAGGAAAGCCTCTCATTCTAAAAGTCCTCAACCTCATTGACCAACCTTAATAATTATGTTCTCTTGTTTTATTGAAACACCTTCATTGCAATTGACTGAAAACTCAAACAGCAAAAATGCTGCTGAATCCTTTTTTGTTTATCTGCTAACCACCTGTGTCCTGGCTCTCCACTGCATACTGTCTGTGTACAGTCCCATGTTTCACTCATGTTGTAATAGCCGTTGAGCAAAAGTAACAATAGTGTGAAGTCGTTAAATGAAGATATGCCCATAATAAATCTTCATGGAAGACAAATAGAATGAAGAACAGCTACTTCTGACATAATTAGGGAGAATGGAGTCTTGGAAAGTTCATTTTCTTACTTGGCTGTGAGTCAATGTTCTAGGTCTTGTGAAAGGAAGTGCAAATTATGAAAAAATAAAAGCAGTAAAACTACTATTTCAAACCACTCTATTTCAATATTCCTCGTGAAATTGATCACGAGCAAAACTTGAGAAGAAAAAGTTATAAGCTTATCTTTCTAAAACAAGGTATGAATTTTCATTATGAACTTTATTTCTAATAACTTTTAAATGTTTTAAAATATATCCAGTTGTGGCCCAGGATGCAATTTTATTTTTGGAGGCTATAATGGTAGAGTGGTCCATCCTCACAGTCACAACGAGAAATTCTGAGTTTTGCCACAACTGGTATGTGACCTTAACAAAACAAGTTAACATTTCTGGTTCTCAGTTTCCATAACTGCAAAATCATGGTTGATTTCAAGATGCCTTCACTTTCCAACATTTATTGATACAATATTCAATTCTTTCATAACTCACTAGAAAACATATATTTATATATAGTCTCATATTCATTTTTGTAAGGAGATACATGCTTATAAAATTATCTTTTTTGTACTTAATGGAAAATAACTTTAGTCCAGGAAGCTTTCCCTGAATGGATCAGCCCATCAAAACAGTGATTATTTCTTAATGACATTCCAACCTGGAACTTAAAGACGTTTTTGGCCAGATGCAGGGTATAGAGGACTCTCAAAAGATGTTTTAAATGTTTTAGGAAAAACAAAAGCTTACTTAGGAAATAGGAAAAGAGAGAAAGTGGAATCTAAGAAATGAGAAAATAAAGAAGTTTCCCAAGGATGGAAGATAAAGATCTTATCGAAATTTCTAATTGTCAGGAAGATCTATTATCCAAAAAATAAAAATTGAATGAAAATTATCCATTTCTTCAAGTGTTTAACCATGTGGTCATTAAGATCTTTGTGGTTATTAACTTTTTACATAAATATGAGTTACAAACAAAAAGACAAGGACAAATCAAAAACACTTTGTGGGGGAGGTAGGGAATGGGATGAAGGCAGAGAGAGCACAAGGGACTGACTGCGGTGATGGTGCACTGGTGAAATGGTGGCGGGAAATGGGGACCACAATTGATGTCAAATATATATATAAATAAAAAAATAAAATAAAATAAATATGAGTTACAAAACGACAGTGTCCAATTTCTATTTTGACCCATGCTGGTAGTTCTAAGTAAGGCGACTATCTTGTATGAACTCCAGAGAGCTCTGAAAAAGGATATTGACTGATGGTTCGTCTATGTTTCTATACATATGCAAATGAGATTTACATTAATATTAATATTTTCTTGTTAAAAAGGAAATGTTTCCTTTATCTTTATATAATAACATAATAATGAATATTAATGTTTTCTAGATTTAAATGTAAATTAAAACACCACAGTTATTAAAACTTATCTCAGTGTTCTATGGATGTGGTCTAGGCCTTTCCATGAATCTAATACTGTCTTGTTATTCACACTGATAACACCAGGAGGCACATAGAAGAAACTCTGTATCTGTTACTATAGTGACTGTTAGGCATATTTTAAAAAGAAAGCAAGTGTTATGCATAACATGCATTTCAAATATTCCTCTTTACCTTTTTTAGCATTGTTCAGAATTAATCATCACATTTTAAACATTGTTTGAAAGCATATGCTTCCTATTTTTCTTCTCTAAAAAAATACATTTAGTTTCAACATTGCAAAAAACCTGAGTATTTTTTAAAGATTTATATTTATTTATGCATACAAGTGCTGGGGTGCAGGCCAGAGGGAAAACCTGAGTTTTTAAGGAGAGTAAATTTCAAATTTTGCTTTCCTCCCAGTATTCTTAGATCACTTTTAAATACACAGACTCTAGAGATAAATAGATTTGAGACCAGGCTCAAAGCATAACTCTGCCACTTATTTTATAATTAAGTCATTTGTAACATAAAAGAATCACAAAGAGGAATTAAAATGTAGACTGCATATACTTGAGTATGCTGATGAAAATCATTTTTAGAATGAGGGGACAGAGAAATAAATGCATTATGTAGTATTTATTTGATTTAAAGCGCCATTATTAATATCTTAAGAAGATAACCTTTTCAGGTTATGAATCATAACACTGTATTGATACAGATATATTCTAAGGTTGCATTTTTTGGTATTTTACTTTCTCTTTTTTTCCCCAACAAACATTACCTGTGAGTACCAGGCGCTGTACTGTGTCCCTGGGGACAGTAAAGAGTAAATGCAGAAAATAACAAGAGCTTAAAAGAAACACTGAGAAATCCCAATACGCACATTTTGGGTAAAGAAGAACAACTGAAAAAAGGAAACTATTTCAAAAAAGGAAACTATTAAGGAACAACTGAAAAAAGGAAAAAATTCCCCATATTCCTATTGGGATCATTTTCCAAATAACTTGTTGCACTTTAAACATTGTCTCAGGGTTCATTTCTAAAGGAATGTAAAGAAGGGCGATACATCCACTGCCTTGGAAAAAAATATCATAGTTTGACGCAGATCACGGGAGTTCTAATACTTCACTTATATGTCTCTGTAGACTTTCTGCTATAACACATTTGTCTCTTCTCAGAGCATCATAATACTTTCTAACTCCTGCTCACCAAATCTGATTAATCATCCAACAATCCCCGAAAACAAGGCAATGTCTTATATATTTTCATGAATATATATACTATAAGGCCTATATCAAAGAATGATCTACAAAATATTTAATAATTTCAACAGCACCTAAACATTGTCCATAGGGCTAGAGAAGATTGGTGGCAGTGCCATGCTGGGTCGGGTATCAGTCTTCACTACTCATCTGGGAGAGGCCCAAGACTCCTGGAAAAGCAGGGGGCTTTCCAAAGCATGTGTGGGGCTCAAAACAAGGATTAGGAAGAAACCCTAAGCCTCAGTGACATATTACTTGAGTCTTTGTGCCGGAAGTAAGAGCTGCTACTCAACTTTTTAGTCTCATTTCCTTTCTGGTTAATTTTTTTTTTTAATTTTTTAAAGATGTATTTATTTATGCACACAAGAGCTGGGGTACAGGCCAGAGTCACGGGAGGTGAAAGGATTCACCAGACAAGAGTGGGGAGCAGAACAGGCAGATTGGCTGAAACACACTGCGAGGGCAGCAGCGGGCCAGGTAGGAGAGGTCTGCTATGCCATGTGGGTCCCCGCCCAGACTGGCGACAGGGATTGAACTCATGCTGCAGTGGCTGCGGTTTGCTTCATAGTGCGTTGCTTAATCCACTGCGCCACCAGGGAGGCCCTCCTTTCTCTTTAATTTTAAGTGAGATTTTTGTCAGCTGTAAATTAAATTATTGTTGCTGGTTAACCAGCCATGGTAGAATCTAAACAATCACCCTCAATTCCTCCTCTCTCCCTTCTAGCTCTGATACTGACAATTTGATCTTTCAAATATTTCTTGAATTCCTCCTCTCCCTTCTAGTGCTACCATTGTTGTTTTATTTAAGACTTACATTATCTTTGTCTAAGCTATTTTAGCTGCCTCCTCATTGGTCTTGATGTTTTTGGCCGTATCTTTCTCACAGATTCACACTTCTTTTCAAATCTGACCATGTCATTCCTCTTCTTAAAATCCTTTAACACTTCTCTATCACTGCAAAATAATGTGGCACCATCATCAGTCTGGATTGTCTACCCTTTTCCTTCATTTCTCAATATCACTGCTTTGGGCTTAAGGTCCAGCAATGTCAAACTGCGAATGTTTCCTCACAACACATCAAATTCTATTTTTTTTTTTTTGTTCCTTCCTCCCTCCTCCATCCAACCCTCCCTTCTGTCCTGTTTTAGATCTTTTGTATTCTCCAGTAGCAAATCTTCATCTATATCAGGCCTCCCTGGTGGTGCAAGGGGTTAAGCACTCCATTATGAAGCATCTGCAGCCACTGCAGCACAAATTTGATCCCAGGCCAGGGAGGTGACCCACAGGGTGTGGCAGACCTCTCCTGCTTCACCCTCTGTTCCCCCCAACAGTGTATTTCAGTCAATCAGCCTGTTCTGTTCCCCACTCTGTCTCTGGTGACTCCTCTCACCCCCCACATCTCTGTCCTGTACCCCAGTGCTTGCATGCATAAATAAATAAATCTTTAAAAAATAAATCTTCACCTATATGTGCACATAACCCCCACTTCACTTACCACCAAAGTTCTAGTGTCCCTTCCCACCATCAGGTGAAGAGCCTGTACCTGTGCCTGCCCTGTCTTTCCCTTTCCCTCTGGTAGCCACTGTGCATTTTCACAAAATCTAAGAGCTCTTTTTGTTGTGATTTATTAGTTTGTGTTATTTGATTATTTATATTCCACAAATGAAAGAAACCATCTGGTAGTTGTTTTTCACTTTCTGATTTATTTCACTCAGCATAATCACTTCAAATTTCATCCATATATTTGTTTAGAGTTTATTTTTTTTCTTCTTCTTTATTTATATATATATATATATATGACATCAATTGTAGTCCCCATGGATTTCCCACCACCATTTCACCAGTGCACCATCACCTCAGTCCCTTGTGCTCTTTTCTGCCCTCAAACCACTCTCTCCCTTCTCCCCACCAAGTGTCCCCAATTTGTCCTTGTCTTTTTGTTTTTGTTGTGTTTTTATTATTATTATTGTTATTATTCTTTTCCTTGATCCTTATCTGGTTTCCTTATATTCCTCCTCGGGGGTGGGGGGGGAACCATCCTGTATTTTTCTTTTGCCTTCTGACTTACTGTGCTGTGCATAATTCCCTCCATCTCCATCCATGTTTCTATGAATGACTCTAGTTTATTCTTTTTGATTGCTGAATAGTATTCCATTGTGTATATGTACCACATCTTCTTGATCCAATCATATGTTTTTGGGCAGTCAGATTGTTTCCAGGTCTTACCTATTGTAAATAGTGCTGCAGTAAACATAGGGTGCAGGTATTCTTTTGAATCAGTGTTTTTGTGTCTTTGGGTATATTCCTAGGAGTGGGATTGCTGGATCATATGGAAGTTCCATTCTTAGTAGATTGAGGAACTGCCACACTGCTTTTCATAATGGTTGGACCAGCTTGCATTCCCACCAGCAGTGTAAGAGAGCTCCTTTTTCTCCACATCCTCGCCAACAGTTGTTGCTGTTAATTTTTTTGACATGTGCCATTCTCACTGGGGTGAGGTGGTATCTCATAGTGGTTTTGATTTGCATTTCTCTGATGACAAGAGAAGTTGAGCCTTTTTTCATATGCCTGTTGGCCATTTGCATTTCCTCTTTGGAGAAATTTCATCCATAGTTTTACAAAAGGCAATGTCTCATTTTTTTAATACCTGAGTAAGAGTCCATTGAGTATATATATATATCCAATCTTCTTTACTTATCTGTAGATAGTTTAAGGAATCTAGGTTTTTAAGGACTCTCTACACTACTTTCCATAGAGATTGTATCAAATTACATTCCCACCAACAGTGAACAAATGTTTGCCCCATCATCACAGAGTTACCAGTCTTTTTGTTTAATCATCTCTGTAGTTTTATTTATTTATTTATTTATTTTTTTAAAGATTTATTTATTTATGCATACAAGCACTGGGGTACAGGCCAGAGGTGTAGGGAGGTGAGAGGATTCACCACAGAGAGCGGGGAGCAGAA
>JAGFMF010011409.1:1390434-1434481 GCA_019455555.1 Galemys pyrenaicus | reverse complement strand
CCCCTGGCCGGCAGCAGGGATCGAACTCGTGCTGCAGTGGCTGCGATTTGCTTCGTAGTGCGTTGCTTAACCCACTGCGCCACCAGGGGAGGCCCTGTAGTTTTATTTATGATGTTCTCTTCCCGTTGCTTATGTCCACTTACACATTAAGCTACAGCTCAGACATCAGTCCCCTCTGGGAACTTTTTGAGTCCCCATGATGAGTTAAATGACTATCCTCAATGCCATCTTTATCACTTCACTTACCACATCATGTTATAATTATTTATTTAAATGTCTTTACCATCTACTCCACTCCTGGATTTTGAGACAGAAGTTGTGTCAGAAAGTCAGACATATGGAAAATGGTCATTAAATGTCTGCTAAATAAATGAATACATATACTTGTGAACTAATATACAACTGTTTTTTAAGTGTGTTTTGAGCAATACTGTCTTTATTGGTTCACATGATGGAGTTCAAAGACTCTTCTCAGTATTGTGTGATAGATTATTGTCATAAACAAACTTAAGTCACATTAAATGTATGGACATGGTTGTATTAAAAGCATAAATTAAGTTATTGCTGAAAAACTAGAAAAGCATTTTTCAAAAATATAAGTAATAAGCATACAAATTGAAATCAATCATGTTTCATGACCTCCTGCATTCTCATGTAGCCAATCCAAAAGCTACCAAGAATGTTTTTGATCGAATAATAGAAATTTTTCAACAACTGGTAGGTTCCAATCATATTAACAGGAAAAGATTGAAAACGTTTTCTTGGAAGCTCATGATATCAAGTCAAATATTAACAGGCCAGATCCTATGAATCATCCAAAATACAATAGATTCCAAGTAGGAATTTCTTTTGGGTTCCTGAACCAGTTCCAAAGTGTGTGGGTGGGACCTTTCCCCACACCAACAAGCAATTCTCAGATAATAGCTGGATGTTGAAGAATTCGATGAATTCCTGACACTACCTACAAACAGTTTCAGATCCTAAAGGTTGAGGTTTCAGTCCCACAGTACTACCCAGTCACACTATAGAGGCCAAATTGTCATCCCTGCTTCTAATCAACCAGGTATAGCTCAGAGGTTGCTGTGATGTACTCTTTAACTTGAATCAATTTGTTGAAATGGTTCAAGAACTCGTGAAAGCAGTGTCCTTATGTTTACCTGTTTATTGGAAAAGACTACCATAAGGGACACAGATAAACATCCAGAGGGAAGAGATGGATATATGCCAAGGAATGTGAGAAGGCGTGCAGAACTTGTTGGCTGTCTTCTGCTCCACCCCTCTCCCTGTAGCACCTGCAAGTTCTCTGAACACCATACTGCTTGATTTTATGGGGGCTTCATCCCATACACATGATTGATCACTTGCTCCATTGTTTGTCCTTCTCCCTTCTCAAAAGAATGAGTTAGGGGCTGAAGTTTCCTAGCTTCCGATTATGGCTTGGTCTTTAGGTGACCAGCTCCAATCTCTCAACCACCCAGAGTCACCTCATTAGAACAAAAGACAGTCCTACCACTTGTGAAATTACAAAGGTTTCAGGAGTTCTATGCCAGTACTGGAGTCAAAGGCAAAATAGTTTAACAAGAGGTGCCCTTAGTGCTTTTATCACTTAGGTAATTGTAAGAGTTTTAGGAGCTCTGTGCCAAGAACCTGGAGCAGAGAACAATATATATTTACAATTGTCTCACAGAAAAGTGTGTCATTGAAAAATCATGTTCCCTATCACAGATGCAAGGTAATGTAGGAAAAACAGGACATTTTTTCATTTTAGCATTCTTTATGAAAGTTTTATATAAAACTACTGCTTCATCTTCGTAACTGATCATCCTTGTATCTGAACTTTTCCATTCTTATTTGGCAAGATTTGACTTTGAATTCTAGGATCTTTTTGAGGTTTTTGTCCAGTTTTAGTCTAATGATAATTAGACTAGTGATAATTGCTGGGGTGAACGCCCACGTAAATGAGTTTGCCATTCACCTTCTCTTGTTGCGCTCATTCAATGTAGATGGCATTTCTTTCTGTAAACCTGGATATCTTGCCAATTGATTAAATTTAAAAGTGAATGTTTATTTTCATAGTATTACTATATATTATTTTACAAATCTTTCCCTTTTCAACAATAATAAGGTGTACATGAGACAGTGTTGCTGATATTATATGCTAAAGTTGATAGAACAAAATTTATTCTTATTTCATATATTGTACTGAGGTAGCTCATAAAAAATATTATCAAAGTAAAACTGTGTACTGAAGAAAGTTAACCACTAGGGGGATCACTTTTCTGAAAAGATTATTTGATGCAAGAGGTTCCATTAAGGGTTAGAAAGCACTTATCAAAGTCCTGTTATGTGAGAAACCCAAGACAATAATGAAGAAAATATGCTGTTTCTGTTGTGTTGACAGCCCAGTGAAGGAACATGTTCATAACTAATTTTATAATAAAATGTAGACGTTCTGCAAAAAAAAAAAAAAAAATTCTCAAAAATTGCAGGGACACAAGTGAGGAGCCTTGTAGTTAATCAAATAAAGACCAAGATCAAACTCCAGGATTGTAGCAGAGTGTTGGAAAGGTGATGCTACTCTGTTTCAGCAGATGAGAACATTCCTGATTTTAGTTTCAACAATCAAATGTTGTATCTTCTAGAAAATCACTGATGGTTTACTGAGCTCCAGGACTGGATGAGGTATTTAGGATTAGCCAATGACAAAGCCTGAGAGCAGGTAGATGACAGACAGGTATGTACAAGCCACATCAGCTAACTGTACCAAATTCTACAAGAGAAACAGAGTAGGTATCTATAGACATAGAAGATAAATTTAAATCAGATTCAGGGGCAGAAGGAGGTTTTTCTAAGCAGAGATATCAATGATTTACAAGAGATATTCAAATAGACATGGGGTGGAGAATATACTAATTAGAAAACAAGGATGGATGTTAGGACCTGGAAGCAGCATAAAGATATGGTGCATTATCTTCCTGAGGACTAAGGGAGGGAGGGGTCCGCATTATGTAATGGTGGGAAAGTCAACCATGTTTGCAAGTCTCCTTTGGAAGGTGGGCTTTGTACCAGGGGCTGCAGGAGAAGGAAGACTCCTTAATCCCCTGTATTTTAGGAAGATGACCCAGTTGTCACATGGAGGGTGAAATAGATTCATCAAGGAGTGTGGCAGGGAGTTATTTTGGGTCATAAAAAGTACAGGAGAGTCAGAGGTTTTTGAGTGCTCAGGTTCTTCCCACATTGTTCTGTTTCTGTACACAGGGCTCTCTTCTAGGGATGTGATTTGTAGCAAGTTCTTCCCTGTACCTCCCCTTTGATCTCCTTTCTCCCCCATTCTCCATATCTACTCATAAGTAGATATCTACTCTTGGTCTGTGGCCAGTCCTTTCTCTCTCTTCTCTCACTTTCCCTGGATAGAGGAGTAAGAGGAAGGGTAGTTAGAACTGAGAGCTGCAAAATCATCTCTCCTGAGTGGGATATTTAAGAGAATTACACCTTTACCATTGAATTTAACCTCTAGTTAGTGAAAGGTCACACAGGCTCCTCACCCAGGCCCCCAGGGCAGCAGTTCTGAGAAGCCAACAATGACAAAGATAAGCTGGCCACATGACACTCAGTTGCTCTTGTACTCACTGTAGCTCAATCCTAGTGGAATGTGGCCCAGGAATGTGGGGGGACCTAAATGCAATCTAGAGACTTCAATATGGATTACCACCAACTTCTTCATGCCAAAACCTTCCCACCAGAAGGATCAAAATTTTCCACCTGCACCTCTGGCCTGTACCCCAGGTTTTACATACATACATAAATAAAAATCTTTAAAAAAATTAAATTGAAGGTGAATGTGATATAGTTGTTTAACAAAATAATGGAAAGTACTTGCCTAGGCATTTACCCATGAGGGGATGGATAACATTTGATGTTTAATTGGAAAAAAACTTTCCATCGAAAGTACCCCACCTATAAAAACCCCCACTTCCTGTAACCTGGGTGCGACTTCCCTGACACTCTCTCTGGGGATTGGAGAACCTCCCACCTGGGCACAATAGAAGTTCCTGCTGGTCGGATACATGGTCTGGCTTTTTCTCTCTCTCCCTCTCTTTCTCACTCTTGATCTCTTGTCCAACCGTGCAGAAACCTCTCAGTTAGGACACCTATTCCTATGCATGGTTCTAATATTTTGTTAAACAACTATATCACATTCACCTTCAATTTAATTTTTTTTAAGATTTTTATTTATGTATGCATGTAAGAGCTGGGGTGCAGGCCAGAGGTGCAGGGGGTAAGAGAATTCACCAGAAACAGAGTGAAGAGCAGAATAGGCAGATCTACTGAAATATACTGCTGAGGCGAGCGAGCAGTAGGCGAGATAGGAGAAGTCTGCTGCGCCTTGTGGGTCAGCTCTTTGGCCAGGGGTCGAACTCAGGCTCCAGTGGCTATACATAGCTTCATAGTGCTGCCATCTACCACATAAAGACAAAATATTCTCTTATTTTGTATGTAAGAGTTTCAGTAGAAGAGAACTTTACTAGTATTAGTGTGCATAAAAAGGGAAGAAAGAATAATCGTTTCCAATCAAACATCAAATGTTATCCATCCCCTCATGGGTAAATGCCTAGGCAAAGAAGGTTGGCCCAAAGTGGGTCTGCTGAGGCGCAAAAGCTTGCCACAAGTCTAAGGCATTTTCTGGTGGGGAACCACAGGAAAGGGGTAAAGGGGGCCAGGTAAGTCCGGAAGGAAAAGAGCAAAATCAAATTACAAGTCAAGATAAAGGGTGCAAATGTCAGCCTCCCCACAGACTCCCACCAATGTCTCTTTCAAGTGTCTCCTTCCATGTCCCCCAGGTCTCTGAGACAAGGCCCAAGGCCAAGAAAGGAGTGTGGCTTCTTCACAAGTCTCTGCTCCAAGTGCCTCACCCTTCCCTCCTCCCCTTTTGACTTTCCCCTTGCTCCTTCCCTCCTTCTCCTCCTTCCCTCAGGTGGGCAGGGAAACTAGAACCTCCCCTTTCCATAGAAATTACGTTGTTACAGCCCTTCCACTATCCTCTCTCTGTACCCTGTTGACAATGCTCCCTAGGATGAGAAAAGGGCAGAGAATTGAGAGGGAAGGGACACATTCTTAAGGGACTGGTGCTTATGCAAAACAGAATGTGGGCCTTCTGTCATGGCAAATGGCCAAAATGTGTTTTCTACTCTTACATTTGGGAACTTCCCTTTCCTATGTCCACTCCCCTTCTCCAACACTGCACTGTTTCCTAACTCAAGCAGTGACTTTCTGGCTAACATTTTCCTTACCATTGCCACTCAACTCTTGCCCCATGTATTCACAGAGGAGCGGTCCCTGGTGTAACATTCTGTCCTGATGACTCACACCTGGTTACCTGCCAGTCATTATTGTCTCTGGCTTTGGGAATTATTAAATTTCTTTTGCCCACCAAATTCAACAGTGGGCCACTCCCCTAAGCAACTATGATCTCTGCCTGATTTCCAAGTAATTCCAGTCCAGGGAAGAATCAATCACCACTGTCTCAAACGACCACTCAACCTCTAATCCTGTAGATCACAAACTCCTAAGCACTTGGTCACTGTGTTTGGAGAGAAGACTGAGACTCTGCAGCTTGCGATCACCCAGTTAGGAATAGGGATATAGTCTATGTTTCTTGCAAGCTGAAAAGCACTTCTTTCTATACCAGTGATGATCTTAAAAAAACTCACATCAAGGTTCTTATTATGCCTTGTCCTCAGCATTGAGGCCTGAGGCAAAACTCCTAGACAATAGGAAAAAAACTCACCTTAACATTCTACTATGAAAAGACCAGTTGTAGTAACTTTGGGAGAGCAGATTTTGAATGGCACCAGTGTTCCAGCAGCTCTAACCCAGGATCTAATTGAATCAAGATTCTAGGAACTCTAACTTGAAATCTGCCAGAGTATAGTCCAATTATTTAGTCAATAATTTAATCCACAGCAAAGGAACCCTAGTGAAATGTTGCCCAACCTCTGTTCCAATACTCTTAGAGACAAAGAAATATCCACACCTCATAGCTAACCAAATCATTTCTACATAGTTTTATTGTAAATGCTTACAAACTGGAATTTACAATTGGCCTCTGTGTAAATTTCACCTAGTAGTTCAGATTTATTCTCTTAATACTCTGAAAACCTGACCAGTCACTTTTTCACATGGTTGACCTTTAGATTCTTTGAGAACAATAATCATTTCCCTTTTAGATTACTATTCTCCAAATTAAATTTCCCCAAATTGTTCAAGTGTTCATTGTGTGACAGGCTTTGAGATTTCTTTATTATTTTGGTGACCAATCTCTTGCTCTTTCCAGTTTACTCAACATGCTATTTATTGTTGGGCAGCCAGAATTTATAGCAACACCAGAAAGAATGAAATAGGGACTAAATAAGTCCCTGTTTAAAAGTCAATTTTCAGACAAAGGTGAGATTGTGACTCTCACACAGATGTAAAAATGAATACATCTTAAGGATTTCATTGACTCATAATCAGTGAGGAAACCAAGCAGATATTATAACTTGTTCAAAAGAAAATCCAAAGAATAGACACATTTATAGATGGGGATTATTGAATAAATATGTAAATGAAGGTGCAGCTGTTTACTTCATGATCCTTGGGGTTCTGAATTAAACCTCTGATGGACAGGATAGAATTTGCATGTATATAGAAGAGAATTGTTTTGCATTGTGTCAGCTATCTATAATTTATGGAGTTGTAAAATAACTTCAGAGCTTCCATAGGATGGGCATTAGATAATGTAAAGGGAGCTCTCCAGAGTCTCCACAATGAAGTTTTTCACTGAAGCATAAAATTTTTCCTACATTTCTCTTGCTTAAAATGCTATTTTTCTTTGAGTTCAGCAACATATGATATAAGAATCTAACATTTGCATAGTCCTAGAACTGCTATGTAGCTTTGGGGAAAATTGCTTCCTATTTATAAGAATTAATAGTTTAGACCAATAAACACTAAGGTTCATCTTAGCTTAGGAAAAAGAAAAGTCAGTTTTGAAAGCATGATTGGCCTGCCGTGGGTGTGTCTTAAATGAGGTTATGGCAGTTTGTTAGTTGCGCACATGCACACCCCAAGTTTTCAATCTTCAGTTAAAAAGTTCAGTAAATTCAGCAAGGATTGACTAAATTCATAAGCCTGCTATGTGCCTGACAGATAAGAGTTAGTGAAAGTATATATTTGTTTGCAGAGAACTTGTATTCTAGTTGGATAGGACAAGGGAAGTCAAGTGCAAATATATTACAAGGCAAAATTTAAGGCATCTTAAGAGAGAAAAATAAACTATTGTTTAAATGAGCTAATTTTTTTCTTGCAGAAATTTACCTTATTCACCATGATACACATCATACAAGAACAATGGTTATGAAGAATAAACCCATAAAAAGTGATGTGTATTTTTGAAAATGAAGTAATTTATTTTCAGACTTTAAGTGTGGACACAAAGAAGTCAGTTGCCTTGAAGCTAAAATGCCAAGGAAAACATGTATGAATGAGGATGCTGTGACTGAGCAAAAGGTGTTTTTACTTATTACACCTGCTAAATAAGCCAATGTTTTTAAGTTGAAAAATAAAAAGCAACTTAATGGAAGTATGCAGCTTTACCAGTTATAACAGGGTCTAGAATACTAATGAAAAAGAGAACCACAAAGATCCTTGGTTAGAATAGTTGGAAATACCACTGGATCATTGAAGGAGCTTTAATGTGAAGCTGAAGAATTTTGAAATTATTATTTACATGATGAGAGAAATGTTGTGATTTATTCTGGCAGAAGTAGGAAGGTTAGATTGGAAAAGGCATACAAAGATGATACCACAGGGAAGTAAAATGTACAAGTTGGCAGCAATTTTTGCCATGAAATGGAGAGAAAGAAATGAGAGATGATTCCAAGTTGTCTGGTTGAGGTCAAAATCTTCCTCTATTTCCTAGGGCCACTATAACAAATTACCACAAGCTCCATGAGCTAAAACAACAGAAATATGTCATCTCATTGTTCTGGAGGTCAGAAGCCTAAGATAAATGTGTCTACAGCCCATATTTCTCCTGAAGACTCTAGGGAATCCTTCCTAGCCCCTTCTAACTTTTGGTAGTTCTTGGCGGGTCTGGACATTCAACTTTCAGAAGCATCACTTCAATCTCTGCTCTGTCTTCATGTCACCTTTTCTGTTTCACGTCTGTGTCTGTTCTCTTCTTATAATGACATTAGTTATTGGGTTTGGGGTCCCCACTAATTCAGTTTTATCTCCTTTTGATTTTTAGCTATCTTCAAATAACTAATTTCCAAATAAAATGATATTCTGATGTTCCTGGTAGACGTGAACATTGGAGAGATACTATTCAACTCACTACAGGCAACTTGCAGTGTGATCATTAATGAAAAGAAATTTTCTACTCTGTCTTCTTGGAAAAACATTTGCCCAGAAAAGTAAATTCAAGCTGGAATTCTGAGAGGTAGATTTGTAAAAGGTAGATGCTAGAGAAAATTGATTTTGGGGTCACCGAAAGCCAAAGTTGAATAGCAGTATAATAGGAGTTTGTAGGAGTAATGTTAATAGGTGAAAGCAATAAAATTAATATTCTAAAAAATGAAGACTTTCTAAACAAAAATTCGGTATAAATTAGTGAAACTGAGAAGAAGAGAGCAGAGAAAAAATATAATTTCTTTGTTCCTCAAGTCTTATCACATGACTTGCTGGTACCTTGTACAGTGTCAGGAAGAGCTGCACCCCCACAGAGCTTTGATAACACCTCAGAATGGGAGAAAGTAAGGCTAGAGTTTATTGACAATCAGAATTCTGGCTTAAGGTGCCCTTTCAGTGCAAGGAGTTGGTTAAGATAGGAATGGATCACAGTTAGAAACAGTAAGGTAAAGACATTGCCTCAAAGAACTTGGGGTTCAAACTATTGATGCTTTCCATTGAATACTTGATGGGTCTCTCAGAAAGTTCTGATAATTAACAGGCAGTTCGTTGACTAGGGGAGAGTCTATAGGAAAGTAAAGGAAGGCTAGTGAAGATAGCAGAATAGAAAATTGCTGTTATTATAGAAAGAAAAATGTGGTTTCTGTTCTCAGGGCCCTCTCTGGAATGCGTGCTTAGATAACTTCAGTTCTTCAAAGCAGCAAGGGATACTGACTCATAGTCAATAGCTTAGAACAAGGACTCGGAACAGCAATCTAGATGAATTCTTCAGGTACAGACTGCAAAGATCAAGGTAATTTTATTTTCTTTTTTTTTGAAAAGTGTTCCTACAACTTCGGCCAAGAGTTACAAAGGAGTTGTGAGCATATCCAAATTTTAGAAGGAAATGATAAATGCAGGAAGAAAATGATCATAAAATTCTTAATAAGACAATACGAAATGAGATCATAGCTATATTTAAAAATAAAAAGGATAGTGGTACGGTAAAATTATTAAAGCTTCTCAAAATTCATTCAATTCTTTACTTTCTGAATTTGTGGAATACTGTGTTTGCCAGCCTTCCTTTAAAGAAGCAGAATCAAATGCAGCACTTAGTCATGAAAAATGAACTATGAATGGAAATAACTTCCTTTTGTCCTTTGTTGTCAAATCAATGAGAAGCTCTTACATGATCCTCTGCTTGTTCTTGGCCAAGCACATATTGAAATTCTGGAGCCACTAGATAGAAGCAGTCTAGATCCCTGACTCATTTGAAGGAGGTTGCTCTGGAGGCCATGAAAATTGCAGGAGATTTTCAGTAAGCAAGAAATAGACACGCATGCGCGCGTGCACGTGTGTGTGTGTGTGTGTGTGTGTATCCATCACAGTTTTGGAATTTATTTATGCCTGCAGCAAAGATTATCTTACTCTGGCTAGTATTTATGGTATGGTAACACTACATGCCAAATTTAAGAGTGACAAAGATGAATGAGTGATAACAAAACGGATGAAAAAAATATATATTGTTATTTGAGGAACTTTGATGATGAAGGAGGGAAAGGGTCATTTTTAAGATTGTAAAAGACTACATTTTTGATGTACCATTTCATTTCCTAAAATTTGGATGGAAGATCAGCATTAAGAAATTCAAAGCTTACATTTTAGGTTTTCACATCATTAAAAAGTAAACTGTTTTAACAGATAATATTACTCTTTACTTTCTCATCCCCAAGTTTGGTCGGAAACTCATCAGAATTCATACATTTGGTGATTTGCCAAGAATTTGACCTCATTGTCAGGAATTTGATCTCGTTGAAACTAAGGATCTATATCAGGGCACTTTATTCTTTCCAAAAATATTTTCTGCCACTGTAACCTCTAAGTTATTGAAATGTGTTTAGAAGATAGCATTTGATAGAAATACTTTATTGCTTTTAATTTATCATACACTTTTCTTGGGAAAATATTTTTATCCTTTTTCCACAAATTGCCAGTTAAGTACAAAGTGTTCTCATAATTCCAGGAAGTAGTGCTATGACTGTCAAAAACGATGTGTTGCATAATCAGTAACAGTAAATAGGCTAATTCTTTGAAGTTATTCCTGCTGGAAGGTGTATAAGAATATCCACTGAAAAGTGCCAAAGTATACCTGCCAACAACTGAAACCAGGAGTTGAAAGAGTTAGAGAGATAAATAAGGAAATGTGCTGTAACTGCCTTGAAATACTGAAATATTAGACTGGAAGACATTCAAAAGTACACAGTGACCTCTTGTTTTATGTGGCAAAGTGTTCTGGTGCAGAAAAAAATTATCTATTATGAACCCACCTTTGCTGCTGATCTTGGGTGTGTATTCCATACAACTGCATCAATATGGAAGGAAGAAAATTTTCTGCTATTCAATGTTTTGTAGTATCATCTCCTATAGAGAGAATAGAGAAATAGTTTATTGTTTCCTATATAGCAAGGTGTATTGACGATTATTTCTTATCATTGGTTTAGAAATGGATTCCTTAGATTATCAGACTGTCATTCAAAATGCATTGGAAATTTTTAGGGCTATGATCACATTTTAGAAAATTTCCATTCAGTTGACTTCAAATGTAAACTGTAGAGCATTTCATTTCTGGATTTTTTTGTACCCTGATTAATCTTAACCAGAAAGTCATTGTCATTCATTGGAGTGGCAGTGTTCTTATTGTAGTGGCATAATATGAATTGCATTTTTTTTCTTTTAATGTTAGTATTTCATGCTAAGTCATCAAGAAATCATCAATAACGAGATCCTAAATAGACATGACAAGGTAAGCCCATATCGTCGGTCAATCGTTACGGTCAGGTGTCCAGTTTGAATAGGCTGTAGTGCTGAGTAGAGCATCACTAAATGATCCAATCAGAAAAGTGTTTTAGAGTCAGGTTGGTAGGTGGAACTTAATATTAAATGCTGGTCATTTATTGCAAATAGACTGTATTGCTTGTAAATTTAGTAATTAAAGGCTTGCCAATAGATCACAACGAAAGCATAAGATAACATTATGCACGGTTAAGATTATGAGAAAGAGAAAGATGACTGCTGGCAGCCAGTCCATGATGTTCTGAAATCACATAAACAATGCTTTCCACAAGAAAGATCCACTCCACAACCATAAAAGGGACTAACCATCTCCCTCTCCTGAACAATAAGCAAGATTACGGTTTGTTTACAAAACTAGTTCTAGTCCCACTTTAAGCCTCTTGCCTCTGAGATAAAAAGTATGAAAGTCTGTAGCAGCCATGATGGCACAACACCCAGACCTCCGGGCTGCAAGGAAAAGGGGTGGCCAGTGGCCTCTGGTTGTCCCACCTGTATGACCAACGGCTGCATTCACACCAAAGCCACTTTCTCCCTGGGTTACCCCACACCAGTGAGCCAACGAGGTGGGGGTCCTAGAACTAGCAGATAGCTTTGCTTGTGGTAGAAGCTTCTGATAAACAAACTGGGTTTCCCCACTGGCCTGGCCAAGATTTTATCAGCACTGAAGTGCAATCAGGGATTTTCTTACCCAATTTCTTTTAGAAGTGTTGACCCAACATTGGGGGCTGTAGCTTTCACTGCAAACTCCTGTTTCCTCTTCCCTTTATTCTTCACAGATATTTCCCCTGATAAATCTTTTGCATTTCTCATTTTTGTTACTCATCTGCTTCCCAGAGGATAATCTGACACAGTTGGTACTGAAAACAAGAGGAAGGATAGGTTTTCAGGCGGAATTACTCATCACCTGAGTGAGGGCACTGTCCCGAGTGGTGTGAGGGTCACAAATAACCCGACACAGATGACAATGGACTTGCTCTTGATTTTATCATTAGTGATCTGGGAAAAAGTCTTGGTGCAGGGGAAAGTCCTTTGCCAGCACGCTGATTCTTGAAGCTTGAGAGGTAAGAGCTTGCAAGAGCAGAAATGTGGGAAAATCTTCACAGCAGATGGATGTGTTGAGTGCTGAAGCTGGACCCTTTCTTCAGTGGAAGGAGAAGTAGCCCAGGCAAACGATGTTATTTCTTGTGTTTCTTGGCACTAAATATAAATTTCAACACCATTTGCAGAGAATCCATGAGCTTTGCTGGTGAAAAAATAAGAAAACCAAAACCTTTTACTTAGAAGCCATGTTAATGATGGTGAGACTTTTTTTTTTATTTATGCATACAAGAACTGGGGTACAGGCCAAAGGTATGGGGGGGTGGTGAGAGGAGTCACCAGAGACAGAGTGAGGACCAGAACAGGCAGATCTACTGAAATACACTGCTGAGAAGGGAAGTGGACAAGACAGGAGAGGTCTGCCGCATCATGTGGGTCACCTCCCTGGCCAGGAATGGAACTCATGCTGCAGTGGCTGCTGATAGCTTTACAGTGCTGTGACTCAACCCTTTGGATCACCACAGAGGCCAATTGGTGGGATATGATTTCCCTATTTTTAAAACTAGTGGTAATAATATTATTTACTTTGCAAAATAGTGTTTATGCTAAATAACATAACGTATGAAAATGCATCATACATAGATATCAAGGGCTTAACATATGATAATTGTCCTTTCTTCTTTCCTAGGATATTGACTAATATCACTTTCCTAAGATGCTGTAGAGTTGTAGATTTGCTTATGTCAATATTTGCATTTGCTTAAATAATCAATCTTCTTTAATATTAAAAGCATGGATAAATTTTTGCTAAGTCATTTTCCAAATTGGGGTGATGAAGAAAATGGTGTGCAGTAGGAAACAACATAAGAAATGGGAGCATATTAATAGAGAATTTTCAGCATATGGCTTCTGTATTTTTAAGTGTGAGTGATTTTATCTGATGGGAAGATATTTTTCTAATCCTTAATTCCACACTGATTGCTTTTATACGCTACTCCACTAAGATCATCAATTTTTAACTTTTCATTGGTTATTAACTCTGCAGAATGATATTATCCTTAGCTCAAAAATACAGAGAGAGGTATTTGAATTTAGTCAGAATCTTGTCATCTCAGGAAACTCCAACTTTTGTGGAAAAGGATGTTGAAAAATTCAGTAAACAAGAGAGTTAGTTATGAAGCTGGAAACTGACAAGAAGAGAAAAGTACAAATGCACAGTGGAAGAGAGAAGCAATGAGGGAACATGGCTTGAAATGGAGTGAGAAGATTGTTCTCCTTGGAGTTACATGGATTCCTGACTGATTTCCATCTCCAATCCAAGCTCCTGTCCACGTGTGTTCACACAGTAAAAGTGAATTCTTTTCAGATGGTCTCAATGAGTTTCTGTTTCTTGTAACAACAAAACTGTAAAGGGAATATATTTCTGGCATAATTCTGAGCCCTTAGTAGAAAAGAAAAAATCCTAGGTAGCCCTTAGAAGATCACACATACATCCTAGAAATCAAGTACATGACTCACAGTTGGTAATGTTACTAGACAGAGTGAGAGTCACCATGAAGCCCCAAACCTGCCTGCTCTAAATAGTTTCTGCCATCCATCACATCAAGACAAACATACTCTAAGGCATAAGACCTTTACTGAAATGGAACTGTGCAATGAAGACAATAGCAGAGAAAGAAACATAAAATAGTTTTCAAATCAAGCCCCCAAAGTCACCCTTCCTTGTGGGTAAATGTCCAGGTAAGTAGGGTTGACCCAAAGCAGGGCCACGGAGGCCCAAAAGCTTGCCACAAGTCCAATGCACCTTCTGGTAGGAACCCAGACTAAAGGGGCAAACGGGGCTGGGCAAGTCTGGAAGGAAAAGAGCAAAATCACAATCAAGATAAACGCCGCCATTTTCAGCCTCCTCAGGGGTCTCTTACACACATCTGTTTCAAGTGTCTCCTTTCATGTCCCCCAAGTCCCTGGTGCAAATCCCAGTCCAAGATGCAAATGCAGCTTTTTCACATGTCTCCCTGTTCCACATGTCTCCCTCAGGTTTCTTTCTTGCTTCCATCCCCGTTCTTTTTCCAGCTTCTCCTCCTTCCTGCTAGGTTCACCCTTCCTTAGGTGGGGCAGGTAGCCCCCCATTTCAATAGGGACCACCCTTTTACATTAACTCTCAAATACAAACCTTATGTCTCTGCATTTTTCTGGATAATCATGTTAACTTCATTTAAAATAAACGTTTAAAAAGAATCCTCTATGTATTTCAAATTTTCATAAAACATGTCCTTCACATACATAAGAAAGTTTCCATATTGGTCTGGTGACATCAAATGAAAATGACATAAAATCTGTGTTTCAAAAGATTCCTTAATCATTCCTTCAACAGGCATTTTTTCAGGTACTTTTTAGACACGGGCTTTGCTTTCTGAAAGTACTGCCCTGTGGGGGTTATCAGAGAGTAAAACACCACAATGCAATTACGTTGTGGAAGCAGAGAAGAGGGAGATATGCATTTGTGGCTACCTTGGTGAATAATTTCAAGAAGCACAGTTTGCTCGAAACCCAAGAAATCCTATGCATTATTTATATTCAATACCTTCTACAAAACAGGTACTCTTAGGAATAGAGCGATGTTATTGCCCTGACCTATAGCTGGAGAAATCATCATATAGAAGGGAATACTAGAGGTCAATGTTGGAATGGTATGGTCATGGGCAAAGGATAAGGGTGGAATGCAATCTAAGCATTTCATGTGTTCTTTGTTCTGGACATGACTCAGCATTCTTTCCCACTTCCTTCTATGTGCATTCCTGAGCTCTGGGGCTGGGGTACAGAGTGATAAATGTTATTTCCAAGATTTCCTGGTAGCAAAATGTATTTGGTCATACTAATTAGATATGCTTATGTAAAATTTTGAAAGTGGCAATGTGATGGGAGCCATTTCTTACTGTTATTTTACTAGCAAATAATGGCACAGGAGACGTAGAGCGTAAAGGTAGAGTAACAGCTACACGTACTGCTTCAGGTGCATCCGAAGGCAATCGGTGTAATTGAGGAGCCAGAAGCAGCACACAGGGGTCTCCTCATGAGTCAAGCATGTCTGGAACTCATCAGCACAGTACCAGCATCTGACTCCTCCCTCAGCCTTTCTAATCATTTTATAAGCATCTAATTTCCTATATTAAATACTGTCCTGCATGAATTGCCTGTTTACTACCCTAACCTCTGGTTGATACTAGGTTCAGTGGCAAGGGGTTGTGACGAAACAGCTCTTGTGCTGCTAGGTGTGTCGGAGCCCCAAATGGAGAGTGGAAGAAAATGCAGAAGGAAGAAGAGGGTTGTTTGTTTTTTTAAGATCTATTTATTTATGCATACGAGGACCTGAGTACAGGCCAGAGTTGTGGGGGTGAGAGGATTCACCAGAGACAGAGTGGGGAACAGAACAGGCAGACTGACTGAAATACACTGCTGAGGGGAGCAGGGGTGGAGGCAGGATAGGTCTGCTGCCCCATGTGGGTCGACTCCCTGGCTGGGGATTGAACTCCTGTTGCAGTGGCTGCAGATGCTTCATAGTGTGTTGCTTAAACCCTTGTGCCACCAAAGAGGCCCCGGAAGAAGATGTTTTGCAAAATTTGTAAAGCATTTGCAGGCTTTTTCTTCCAATTGTTTGGCATCTAGCAGCTATTCATTAGATGCACATATGAAATTATATTTAAAATCTTTAGAGTCTGGCCTTTGTGTTATAGGTGGCAGAGTTGGAAGAGTGAAGAACTATTAAAGGCTTTTACCTAAGGGAATTACATAAGATCTGTGCTTTGTACTTGTAATTCTCTGTGGATAACACAGGGAAGGAGCTGGAAATGGCTAAGGACAGAGAAACTATCACAGATTGGTCTGTAATTTATGAAACTATTGGAACAACAATTTTACATCTGGTCATATTTTCTGTAAATTTTTACTGTGATTTTAAAGTTAGTATATGAATAATCTCACACTTTGAGAAACTGAGAATCTGCAAATATTTTAAACTATCCACTAAGATCACATACTTTTAAAGCTGTTATGCTAAGTGAAATAAGTCAGAAGGAAAAAAAGACAAACACTGAATGCTTTTATTCATCTATGGAATATAGAGAAACAAAACAAAGGAACTGACAAAACTAAACCAGAACAGACTCTAGAAATATAACCATATACCTGAGGTTATTTGAAGAGAGGTGTGTTATAAGGCAGGGTGAGGGGTACCTTGGAGCCCCCCTACCTGCCTGGTCCAAAAGGAGTTCTGACATCCACCACATAAAGACAAAACACAATCTAGTGCATAAGACCTTCAATGGAAAGGAACGTCAATACAATTTTGTGCAATACAGAGAAGGGAAAGGAAAGAATAGATAAAAGAGTTTTCCCACAGAACACCCAAAGCTACCCATTGCCTTTTGGGTAAATGCCCAGCTAAACAGGGTTGGCCCAAAGCAGGGCTAGTGAGGCCCAAAAGCTTGTCCCAAGTCTAAGTCTAGGGAACCCATAGGAAAGGAACAGAAGGGGCCAGGCAAGTCTGAAAGGAAAAGAGCAAAATCAAAATCAAGATGAAAGTTTACATTGTTAACCTCTCCATAGGTCTCACACCCACGTCTGCTTGAAGTGTTTCATTCCATGTCCCCTAAGTCCTTGGTACCAGTCCAAGGTCCAGAAGCAAGTGCAGCTTCTTCACATGTCTCTATAATCCACATGTCACCTCCAGCTCTTCTTCCTCATCCCTTTCCTTCTTGCTCCCAGTCTTTTCTTCCTCCCTGCTCAGCTCCACCCCACCAGGTGGGGCAGGGAAACTGGGTCTCCCCTTTCCCTGGGGACCACCCTCTTCCAAATGGTCTAAGGTAAAGACTGCTAGTACCTTGGTGGTGGGTGTGGTATGGTGAGAAGTTGTGAGCTTATCTAAATTATATTAGTACTGTAAACCAATGTAACTTCAATTTAAAAAATGAGACTAAATTAAAACCTGAAAAGTCAAAAATAAGAATCAGTCATTTCTCCAAGAATCTTTTGCTACATGAAATGAAAAAAAATTAAAAACAAAAATAGATTTGAATTAAAATAACAAAACAAAACATAAAGCTACCAGAGCAGAGGAAATGGTAAGCTGGGTGAACATCACTGCAACACGGTGACCCTGTTCCCCCACCCCTCCCACCCCCCCATCCCCCCCTGTTAAACAGACACACCTCCCTCCATGCTCACATTATGTGAATTGTTTTATGGGCAATCTGAGGATATGGTCTGTATTTTTATCATATAATATTATTAGAGGATTTTTTTTTTATCATTTAACCATGTCAATTGGATACCTTTATAGTGATGCCATTACTGCATTTGCTAAAAAATGCTACCCCAAACTTAACAGATGTGAGGAAATGCCAAGCATACCAAATAATGCATGTAACACATTGCTATTTCATTTAAAAGAGAAAGCTTTCATTTACTGAATATGGTGGAGAAAATGATAAGGATCGTTTTAGCAAAAGGATGCTAAAATAGTTATAACATCTGAAAGCACAAGTCCTCTAACTTACACTTATTCATTACGGGAAATTTCTTAATGATATGTTTTAATTTAAAGTCTTTGGAAACTCTGTGCTCAGTTAAATATGGTTGCCTACACATATCTTTATTTTATCACTTACCACATTGTATTATAAACATTGTTTTATATTTTCTATGTGACAGAGAAAACACTATGCTCTTTACCAACCCATTTCATTTCTTCCTGGCCAAATAGATTCTCTGTCCCAATTTCCTTGATAGTTTGGTTGGAGACATAGAATGTACACAACCAATAGGCTTGGCTATAAAGCCTCCTACACAGACTTCCACATTCTAGCCTCCTTTCCCCTTCTCTGGCAATTTTTACAAACACACACTGAATGAGTGAGAGTTCCTGCTATTCAACATCCTTGTGACATTTGGTATGGTAAGTGTTTCGGAATCAGCTATTCTAATAGGTTTATACTGATTTTTTCTTAAATTTTGAAGTGATTTTCTTAATTTTTTATTTTATGGTACAGAATTCTGTCATTTGTTCTCACACTAAAGCCCTCATTTATTTTCAGATGAAAGTCTTTATGACATACCAAATGTGAAAGAAAATAGTAGAGATTGGGTTTTACATCTGAGAATCCAGGCTTAATTTACTTGGGTCTTAGATCACTGTTGGGCCTTAAACTCAACTTTGATTTATGACAAGAGGATACTTCAAGGGAAAAGCATGCCTCTAAGAATTAAAATTCTGTGCAATTTACTTTATCCTTCACTCACTGCAGTATTTTTTGGCTCACATCCAAGTGATCACGTCGTTGTGATGAGTGAATGAGATGACACCATATCCCAGAAGAACGGAGGAGACAGTCCCAAGTCTGGACCTAATGGCTCCACTCTTTGCTTTGAAAGTATTTATACACACCCCTCCTTATAAATTTGCGCTTGTTATAAAATGAACAGGTGGGAAACTGACATCAGCAGCTGGTATAAAATTCCTTTAGAAGCACTGAATCCTTTACTCTTATCTCTGCAGTTATGAAATCTGACAGATGGGTAGCATAATGGTCAGAGAGTCACTGAATATTCAGACTCATCTACAAAACTAAGGACACAGACACAGTTGCTTCCTGCAAAGTGCCAGAGACCTGTTAGCATTCTGAAATAGCTATCAGGTGCTGAGTGAGGCTTTTAAAGGTGCTGAGAATGGACAAGCTGCATTTCTCTTCAGAAAAGCACAGTCTGCCTTACTTCACATTTCCCTTTGGCAATAAGCTTCAGAGTGAGTGTTTAGGCCTGCTTTTGGTATATAAACATTATTTGAAGGTCAGAAGCTAAAAATTCATATAAGTCAAAAGCATTCTAAACTCCCCAGTACTGGGGGGAGTAGATGAAAAGTAAGTGTTGGAAAAGATTTTACTCTATGCCTGCTCATGTTATAGAAAACTTATTTTTTAAATAAAAAGCCAGTGTAAATCTGGCTGACAGCCTGACTGACAATGTTATGGTGATACTAAAAGTCTGCTTATTTGCTGAAAGACTTTAGTACAGCAGTTCAGTGACTTAATGATGCTGAAATTTGTCCAAATGGGTGATAGATCCACTTTTTTATGTTTTGGCATTACCTGTGAAGAAATTATTATCGTTTCTCACTGATACTTTAACTATGAGTCTCATATAACTTGTGTGATACCCGATCTAAATGCCACTACTATATGCTCATTTATTCAGGATACATACAGTAGAGAATTAGCTCGCTATTTTAATAAGATATTTGCAGTGACAGCAATGAGTAGATGCATTTCAACCTGATGTCAAAATAACCATTAGTACATTAACAAGATTCTGGGAGAGAAAGAAACAAAAAAGTATTTTAGTATCTAATCCTTGGTGATGTAGCATGAAGGCCTATATGTCATCCTTTCACTCATTCATATCTTAGGAGGATCAATAAAAGTGTAGTTATGATGCTATGTTGCATTACTCTTCAACAAAGAGTCCATCTTCCCTCTTGTCAGTGAGAGAAGTGTACTTCTCACTCCACCAATGCTGAGCTTGGTCTGATCATTTGCTGTGGCCAGTGAAATGTGGCAGAAGTAGCACTGACAACTTGGGACATTATAAGACATTCCAAATTTCCACCAACTGTGAGGTTTGCCTAAGTTCAATTCACATGTATACAGCTCACAAATAAACAATGCGAATGAGATGTAAGTATGTGTCATATAAGTCATTCAGATTTGAGGATTTTTCTTCTTTTTTTTTTGTTATTGAGCATCATATGCTTAAGGCTGACAAAGGAAGATATTGATACCTACAAGTGAGATGCTTTTCACAGTTATAACACATCATTGGAAAGTTCTAGCATTGACTTAGGGTTGCTTAGCGTGTAGTACAGACACTTTTCCTGTCTGGAAAAAGGGCAACCTATGTTATGCAAAAAAAAAAAAAAATAATAATAATAAATAAATAAATAAAACTTTCCTGAATGTTTGAAAATGAATGCTTGGGAAGAGAAGTATTTATGTTTGGTATGCAAGGTTAGTTGTCATTTGATACTGTTATAAAGCAAATACAAGCCTGAACAAACTCAGAAAGCAGCTATGTTTGCAGGGGAATTAAAGGTCTAAAAGCTGAGGGACTCAAAAATGAAATGGTTTTTTATTTCTAGTTCATCAAAGATAAAGTTGAGAAATCCCATGAGCCACACCTGCTGAATAGTACTCAAGACACATCCTCAGGGCAGAAGCAAATCAAGGGTGTGACAATCACAGATTTCTTTAAGATTTCTGATTACATTCATGTGGCCTCCAATAACTCCTTTTAGTATAAAGCAGTTGAGGAAAAGTGATAAGCATAGGCACTTGTAATAAAATCTAGCAAGAGAGGATTGACTCCAAAAAGAATTTTGACATGGCTATGGCTGTAGCTTTAGATTAAAAATGCAGGTCAGCAAAGTTTCTGAAAACATTGTATTACTAATTGTATAAAAGCCTGGATTAAAAAGGCATATGACTATATTAATCATGAACTGATGCTTGAAGCTGCCAATTTTATGGGTTGAAACCAGGCTGAGATGAAGTGACACGCAAATGTCACAAACTCCAGTCCTCCTAAGATATGAACAAAGAATGAGGGAAAAAAAGACTTTCATGAGGGGTTACTTTTTTGACCAAAATACATGTTGACTTGAGTGAATAGCATTTCTGACAAAGGATAGGAAGTATCATATATCTCAACCCTTAGGAGAAATAGCCTAAAATAAAGATGGTCTAGTAATTTGTGCGTGTGTGCAGCCAAAAATAAAGAAGTAAAGGAAAAAATCTCTTAGGAATTCTTGAGCAAAGGATTTTGATTAGCGTTATTGAGAATTTAGGACATCCTCCCCCAAGTTTACTTGCTTTGTGAGTGTATTGGCTTTTTCTCCTGAGTTTGCATCAGTTTAAAACTGAGAATATGAAGTAGAATTGCCAACTTTATGTCTGCATCTTCATGCAAACCAAATGAGGCTTGAGTCATGTAATGTGTTACAGGACTGGAGAGGACTTGAACTGGGCCTTTGCTGGCCCTGCCACCACGACAGAAGCAGCTACAGAATGTGCAGAAAGATCTTCAGCTTTTTAGTCTTGAGTCATAGCTGGAATTTCTTCCCTTTGCACTAACTACATATTTTAGTTTGATGCTACATTCTAAGCGCAGTCTTGCAAGAGCCCAGAGACATTTGAAATCCAAAGAGCATTTAGACTTTTATCCAGAAGAGAAAAAAAATCTGTTAGAGTGGAGCATATATGGCAAAACAAAAACAAAAAAATGTTTTGAATTTGAAATAATGGAAAACGGTTTTGAATACAGTTTATAAGAGCAGACATAATTGTCTTTTCAACACATACTTCAATATACAGCCATTATTATGCATGAATTTTAATATTGAATTCCTTGGCTTCACATGCATTAGTTTCACCGGTTAGGTTTTTTTTTTTTGGACTTGCATAAAAATAATTATTTCTCTCTATTATTTTACTGCAACTTACATATTATGGAGTTTTTCCTCTTCTAATCTATGTACTAGTATTATTCCACTAAAATTTAATTATAGATCAAAATCTTAGCAATCTGCAAGAAAATCATTGTTTACTTATTATAAATATTTATTATGGAAATTTATTAAATTAAAGGGAGCTCAACTTTCCTGTTGAACTATTGTGAAAATAGACTTTCAAAATTAAAGTACAATCTTAATTTAAATCTGTAATCCTTTTATTTACATAGTTTTTCAAATTACTAATCTACCATCTATTTATTGAAGTAACACTGCATTATAACATACAAATTTCAGATGTAGGCCATTGAAAATTAACATCTGCATATAAATAATTTCACCACTAAATTTGGGTATATGGCATTGGTGAGATGTGAGGAATGCATTTTAGTTGTAAGGTCTTTACGCATGATTTTCTGCATTCAGATTTTGCAAGAATATAATAAATATTATCTCTGTCTCTCTCTCACACACACACACACATCTAACAATAAGGAGAAAACATCCATTATCAGACTTTGATTTTTATTAAAATAAAAATTAATTATTTTTGGAAAGATATAGAAAACAATATTTTAAGTAGAAAAACATTATAACTGAAAAATATTTCACCATACATCAAACTTCATTTTCTTTTTCAATTTTTATTTATTTTCTTATTCGTTGCACAGAAGAACTGGGATATAGGCCAGAGATAGGGGGTCGCGGGTGGTGAGATGATTCACCAGAGACAGAGTAGGGAGCAGAACAGGCAGATTTACTGGAATACACTGCTGAGGGGAGCAGTGGGTGAGACAGGAGAGGTCTGCTGAGCCATGTGGCTCAGCTCCCTGGCTGGGGATCAAACTCAGGCCATAGAGATTATAGCACTGAGTCCTAACCCCTAGGCCACCAAGAAAGTCACAAAGGTACATTACTTTCTTTTCAGGTTGCTGGGCATGGTGCTTGATAATGGAGAGAAAAACAGTTGCTTAAATAGTGAAGTCCATATGTAAATCTCATAATGTTTCATATTTTTGTCAAAGATTAGATCAGCTAAATTTAGGATAAATCATGCAAAGTGATTCCTTTAACACACATAGACCCATTACAGAGTAATTCCCAACTTTAGGGAGAAGAAGGCAGATGAGCTGAAAATGAGTGATGTGCATTGTACCCCAGGGCTGGTCAGCTTGTGGTGTTGCCAGAGTGGTCAGTGCCCCGTTTCCTGTTGGACCCCCCAGTTGCATATCTTCGACCTACTAAGTCAGTGTCTCCCGGAAGTGGACCCCAGGGGTTTTCCTTTTTCGTATGCACTCTCGATAATTCTAAGACCTGATAAAGATAAGTATAAATTTCTACTCAAGGAAAACATCTTAAAATGAAAATTTAGGAATCCATAATCCCTTCCAATGCCTTGCATCATCTTTAGCATACTGGAAGTTTTAGGTTGCAATTGTTACATTTTTTCAATGCCTCATTTCTTATGCTAAATTGAGAAGGACAGCATTCTCATTCAAGGAGAAGCAAATTATGGCAAATGTAAATTGCTTCAAAGGCTTCTAAACAGGAGGAATCTGAAGATTAGGCTTAGAAGGTATTGCTTTTAAAATTCCAGTTGCACACACTGTTTAATTTCATGCTATTTTAATTCCTTAAACTTTTTTATGGTTTATTTTTCTGAAACACCATTATGTGAAGCTTCCCACATGAAGCACAGAATCAGAGCAGGTATGTATCAGACCCAAAGTGTCTGATGCTCTATTGGATTTGACAATGACAACTAAACCACCTAAAACATTTCAACAGGAAATAAATAGTCACAAAACATTCCAGTTTGGAGTATCAACTCAACTGCAGACAGTACTTCAGACTCACTAACATACTTTGGGGTAACTTGGTTTTTAGTTGATCATGTACATAAGTTAGAACTTTTTAACAGGTTTGTCATTTACCATACTCTTTGTCCCAGCTGGGGTTCACAGTTTCCTGGTGTTGAACCCTATTTTTCATATCAGTAAATTCTTGAAAGAAATGCCTGCTTTTTCAGCTCATCATCTCACTGCCAAACATAATTAATATTAGAGTTATAGATCAAGAGCTTAAACTAATGTACACTTAAAATATACATTTCCCAACATTCTCCTTTAAGCTAGTGGTACACTGTGTAGTTTGTATGCAGAATTGCAACTGCTGTTGTAAATGAATTAATTAAATAGGTATTAAAAGATTCTATATAATGGCTTTGAGTTAAAAGTGGCAGAGATTAGGGAAAATCCTCCATTTTGCCTTGGCAATATATTCACCTGGATCATTTCCAAATCAATCTTTGGAAGAGGAGATTGTAGTACCAACTCTTAACCTGTGTCTTGTTTATTCAAAAGGTTATTAGGTGGCTGCCTTTAGAACAGTCGTGAAAGGCATTAACATCATTGAAGACATTCTTTCTTTCACTTATTGTTTCCAACTGCATACAGTCTTTGATGTTGATCATTTTTGTTGGCTCATTAATTCAATTTTCCTTTGTTCAATAAAATCCCCAAATGCTGATGCTGAATTGCCAGGAATAAGAATACCGATGATAGAAATGGCACCAGAGAAATCATTGCTATTCTTGGCCACAGACATTTCCAGTCTGAACAATAGCTGTTTTCTTCATAGCTTTCACCAGTGTCATATTTTAAGCAGGGATTTTGTGAGCTCACCAAATGAATGGAAAGGACTGCAAAAATATGTTACAGAAATCTCTCACAGGTAGGCAGGAAATTTGGAATAGATTATCAGAACAGAAAAGTTATAAAGAGATGTCTAGGTCAAAAGACAAAATAAAACTGCTGAAGTGTGCTTTAAAATGCAGTGTGATTCAGTCAGCAATTTAGCCACTATTTTTCCCAGCTGACTCTAAATCTATTGCTGTATGGAGAATGAAAGGAGGGAGATCAGAAGACTAAGTCATTTGAAGATTTAAAAAATATTAAGAACGCAAGTTTCATGAGAATGGAACTATCTTAAGGTGTCCTATGTATAGCACAAGGCAATAAAGTTGTTATCCTTAATAATTAGTTAAGTCAATAACTTAGCAGAATGCAAATATCTAAATAGATTGATGAGGATGATAGAGAATCAGGGAGTTTATGGTGCTATGCTCATGCTGTTGTCATCTGCATTTTCTGACCTTTCCTTCAAAGACCAAGTGGGAGGGGATACATGCAAACAAAATTAAATCTACTTAAAAAAAAAAAGAAGGAGATTAATAAGGAGCTATACTGAACAATACCCAAGACCTAGGAAAACTTCTTAAATTTATTCAAGTCCTCTATTTCTCTCTCTCCAGAGATCCCTGGAGTAATGACTACCCATCCATAACTGGCTTCCAATCTTCCAAACATTTTTCTGGCCATTCTATACTGTATTATTTTTCATTTTACTTCTGGTAATTTCTATTCTGCAAATCAAGGTAACTCTTCCTAAATAGTTTTCCTTTGATTTTCCACCATTAGTCTGTTAAGTCAGAAGGTACAAATAAATATCATCATTACACTACTGGTGTTTGTTTGGTGTGTGGGTAGTAGAAAGACAGACTTTATACTTACTCTTTTCTTTTTTGCCTTGATATATCAGTAATAATTTCCAGGCTTAGCAGATTTAGTTCTTAAGACTTTTTAAAAATAGAGCAAACCAAACTATATTCCTTGTTTTCCTATCTGCCTAAAATGACAATATAATTATTGTTTCTCTTTTTAATTAAATAAGATGCATTTACTTACACATGTATAAATACGTACTTTGTATAAATATGTACTGAAGTAAATCTCACACTATGAGACAAAAATGCTAAGACTGGGTATCAAATTTGTTTAATTTACAATGCATCTTGGGCCTCCCTGGTGGCACAGTGGGTTAAGCAATGCACTATGAAGCAGACCGCAGCCACTGCAGCACGAGTTCATCCCTGCCGCCAGCCAGGGAGGGGACCCACATGGTGCAGCAGACCTCTCCTGCCTTGCCCGCTGCTGCCCTCGCAGTGTGTTTCAGTCCATCTGCCTGTTCTGCTCCCCACTCTTGTCTGGTGAATCCTCTCACCTCCCACGATTCTGGCCTGTACCCCCAGCTCTTGTATGCATAAATAAATAAATCTTAAAATAAATAAATTAATAAATAAATAAATAAATAAAATGCATCTAAATGAAATAGTTACGGTATACCAATGAGTTATACATTTAAAAATTATAAAAGTGTGAAGAAAACCTCATGTATTATTGTGATTTTATGTCTGCCTTGATTTTTTATGTAAACAAGATTTTCTACTTAGTTTTGAAAATTTTTAGTTTATTTTTAGATGAAGTCTTCTTTTTTTCTTACATCATTGTTAATTTGAGGACAGTATTTGATTTCTTTCCTCAGATGTAGTCCCCTTGTTCTCCCACCACCATAGTGGTGGGAGATGGTGGGAGAGGATGAATGTTATTCATCATCCTAGTCCCTTGGGCTCTTCCCTTCCCTGTTTTCGCCTTCCCCTCCCCCTGGGCTGCTGTATGCTGTTCAGCTGAATTCTACTTCCGATATAATTGTTACTGATAATAGATTTGTTATCTATCTAGGAAACAGAACCTCTTTTCTACAAAATTGTTTTGAGGAAAAAAAGAAACAAATATAGAATGTAAATAGCCTAAGGTATATGATAAACATTTTATTTTCTGCTGGAGTAAACAGCAAGGGGGTTTTCAGGTAAAGTTTATAAAGTCAATCTAATAAATTTGTGGATCCATAAAGCACAGAGTACCATGATTCTCACATTTGGCCTTTTCCATAAAATAAGCTAAGTCCTATCCTCCCTTTTCCTCTTTTTTCTTCAAAAGTAAAATGAGAAACTCTCTGCAAATTTTGTTAAAGATGTGAAATCTCAGAGTTGGTAACTTTAAAAATTGTCACATTGATAACACTTTCTAACAGTTGAAAAGTGAAATTATTTTATTCTGTAGGATATTGTCAGATGAGTTAATTGATTCAAATTTAGGTAGTTTACTATGCTACTTTAGATATATTTCTCAATATTTTTTGCATATTTCCCCTCTGAGGGAAAAAAAAAAAGGTAGTTTTTATTCTCAATGGGAGAAATTAAATGCTAAGGGATAAGATTTTGTCAGGTAATGTTAAGTTTTGGATGGCCACCTTCACACTATCATAAACCACTGTAATATCTAAATGTTATCTTTGCCTCCAAGAATCAACTTTTATTGGGGCTGTGGAGGCAGGGGAGGTAATGAGAATGCACGTCTATTTTATTTTCAATTTACCTCAAAATATCAGTTTGCTTCTCTAGTTTAAAAAATATGTATTTTATTAGGAAGGAAATAATGATATAAAGTCATCATTTGAATTTGCTGAATTGGTTTATTCTGTTTTCAGACTACTTTAAATGTTTTAGAATATTGGATTAACTGTCAGACAGTCTAGAACAGCAGAATTCAATAGGATAGTCACTAGACTATCTGACAATTTATATTTAAATTAAAAACTTAAAAATTGGGTCTGACTTGCTACATTTTAAATGCTCCCCTTGTCAAGTAAGTCTTGTGTCTACCATATGAGCAAATGCAGATACAAGGCATTTTTCATCATTGAAGAGAGTTTTATTGGTAAGACTCTTCTAGAGCTTTCTCAAAGGGTGTTGCCTGGAAAAGTCTCTGATGGAAGGTTATAAGAAAAGCAGATTCACTGGCTCCACTACAGAACTACTGCATAATAATTTGAACTTTCACAAGATACTCCATATAAGGACACATTAGGGCCACAAAGATTATGTGCCATTTTCAAGGTTGTTTTTACCATTAACTTCCATGCAGATCGATCATTTTAAAATGCAACAAACATTTGAGCTGTAGAGATCAGGACTCTATTTGACCTTTTGTTTGCTTTTTGTCCAATTCCACTTTAACAATCAAGTCCTTTATGCTTATTTTAATAAGGATAATTATTATGTTTCTAATATTCCAAGCAATCTCGTGTAATGAAATTCGTTACTTGCTATAATTAAACACACACACATACCTATTTTATTGGGAGCCTCATAGAAAAGTAGCAAAAAGAAATCCCCAGCAAGGTACTGCCCATCACAATATGCTACTTTTCCAAATCATGAAAATACCATCTGGTCAACATGGGGGGCCAGCACCTAAAAAAGGCAGCTCTGGGAGTAGAGCTAGATAACCACAATGTCCCTGCAAAATGTAATGGGGTAACTCAATTCTCAAAAAAGAATAAAATTAATCTGAAAAAAGAGCAAAGGGAAAAACAAGCTGGATGGAATAAGGAAGCACCTGGCAACTTTGCACCTTCACGTAGAACATCCTCATTTACTGCTATATAAAACCGTAAAATACAATTGTGCTCTCAAAGCTGCATACTCACTGAGCCTCTTTTGAAACCTAGACCCTCTTACTTTACATATACTGTATGCTATCCTAGCACTCATTATATTATAAGTAAATTGCTTTATGATAGTGAAAAACATTAACATGCCCAACATCAGAATCGTTACTGTGCTTTCTTAGGTAGATCATGTTAATATAAATGAGCTCTACATAGTTGCTCTTGAAGGTGAAATGCCATTTCTTTACAAAACGTCAAGATTCTAAGATAAACAGTTCTCATACAGATGTATAGGGTTAAGTTCAGACTCTGAAGATAATTAGAAAGTTTCACAAATGGGCTGGCCCTGAATTCCAACTCTTGAGATAAACCAGGGATCCAAGTAAAATAAGCTAATCTGGCTCAAGTTGTATAAAATCATGCCAAAATTCCATCTTTAACTGGTTAAAAATACAATATACTTTGTGGTGGCCAAACAAAAAAATAATCACATTATTTTATGATGAAGACTGTGATCCATGCTTTTCTCTGAAGTGAGATTAAAAATTATTTTTCTTCTGGCTCAGCTTTCGCAGTTTAAAGATTATAATTTAGGTACCTGAACTGTTGAAGAAATTGTTCAAAGTGAAATAAAAATTTTAAACTTCTGTGTTTATAGACATGCATGGTGATCGTTCCCTTCTTACTCTACCTGACATCACTTTACAAAGCTGAAAGGCAAGATATTTAAAAAGCATGTGTCCATAGGATAAGAACTCAAACATCCCAATAGGTTCTGGAGTGGCATGTTACATTAACTAACAAAAATTTCACATTAGGAATTTGTTGTTTTATCGTAAATCATATCATCTCCCAAAATCAGATTTGATGTTACAAGAGCTGGGATGAATTTTTTTTTTTTTATCAGATTACTTACCTCTGTCTGTGAAGGTGGCTTGAGTTTGAAGGGATGTGACTGGGAATAAAGGTAATAGAAGAATGACTGAGCCTGAGCACTATCTTGGATGACAGGTTTGTCTGGGTACTCACAGGACAGCCCGAGCTGCCTGGTGCCCTGGATGCAGAGGTACAAGATGAGGGCACAGGCTCCAGTTTCATTTATGTGTCATTTTGCTTTGGGCTGTACATTTTGTAGGTTGTTAGTTCCAACAGAGTTTACTAATTCAATCAAGAAACTTGCATTTAAAATCTGAAGTTTTTGAACCTTAAGGACTGATCTTTTAACTTAAGCAAGATGGAGCTCCATTTTTAAAGCGATGCTAAGCAAAGTACACAAAGAGATAAAGGTTTCCATTTACCCTTATTTGAAATTATATAACAAAAAATGAATCAATCACTGCATTTCTTTCTATTCTGCCTATTTGTGAGAAAATAGGTTTTGGTCTGAATTTTCTACTGGTGATTCTCTCAAATATCCACTTCATGGTCACAGTTCATCACCCATGATAATGGATTGTAAATCACATACTTTCAGAATAAAATAGTTACTGTTGTCTACCACGGAAGTTGTTACAGCAACTACTTTAATGACAAAAATAAATCAAGACGAATACATCCGAGTAACTGGGAATTATAAATTTATACTGTTTATCATTTTTCATGTTGGTTTATGTAATTTAAACAAATTACTCACTTTCTGTAATCATTCAGGAAAACAGTTTTTCTAAAATATTACAGAAAGCAAATACAAAGAGAATTACAAAATCAAATAAACACATAGAAAGCAGAACTGACGGTGATAGAAATGCCAGGAGAAAATAAAATCTGTCTGTAAAATAAAATTTATTAATAAAATGTCATTTGCAGGACTCACATTTATTCCTAGACAAATATAAACTCAAGCTATCTGTCTATCTCTATCTGCAATGTAGAGTGATATATATATATAAGAATCACCATATTTAAAACTATATAGATTCCTACCTGTGAAAATTTTTTCAAAATATTCAACCCTTTAGCTGTATTTTTAATGATAAAATGTATCAATATGATGAGAACTACCTTCTGTAAAGCCAATAACAATTCTGAAAAAGAGAAAGGATTTAATAAACATATTCAAAGGAATATTGTATACAGTGTTCTTAAATTAATAGAAAATTATAGGCATTTATTTTATTCACTCTAGTTAAATCTTTCTAGGAATTCTTATAAAATAGATGTGTTTTAAAAAGTACATTAAGTCATTTCTAATTAGCACAAGTACTTATATACATATATAAGCATTATTAAAGTGTGTTATCTATAGATAACTGAAAACTTGGCTAACCTATATGATGTTTCTTGAATTCTATAACTGTATCTTAAAGAGCACAATAAATTTTAATACTATATCCTCCCACAAATCTACAGATAGCTGACTTAGTTGTATTATATTTAAATTTTAATGGAAATTTCAACAATAAATGCTTAAAATTATATTTTGCATGGATACACACACACTGTGCATTTTATACACATTTTGTGTATTTTAAATATAGTACTTTTTATAAAACTACATGTACTTATTAATGGGTTGTAAAGGGATTTTCTAAGATAATTTCATTACAGCCTTGCACACTGACTTTAAAATCTAATTCTGGCATAAGATGTGTTGTTTTCATGACCAGTTATTCATAGGGAGCTTTATTCAAGAAAGGTAGACATTAAGACACCAAATCTTCCAATTTTCTCTTGTCTCTAATGGTAGAGAATTTTGTAGAATACAGAATACTGAACCATAAAGAGAGGCAAGGGTCAAAACTTCTTGATGTGAATGACCTTATCGGTCACGAGTTAGAAACTTTTAAATAGTGGAGATTTAATATAGGCCATTTACTTCCTAGTTGTTGGCGGACTTAGGAGCAAAGTAAAAGCAAACCAGGATGCAAACCAGGAGCAGGAAGTAGCCAGCAGCCAAGGGCTGGGGAGCGAAGGGAAGAGACTAGGGTCACTGGAGCTAGCGCAGACCTCCAGGCAGAGGGCATTGCCTGGCTTGGCTGATATCTCTCAGCCGGAACAGCTAAAGGGAAAAGCTGAATGCTGAAGCAGCTGCCACTGCTGAGGACATGGAGACAGACAGGCACAGCAAACAGACAGCAATAATGAAATCCTTCTTCCTCTCTCCTACCTCCTGATCATCTTCCACTTCCTCGTTTTTTGTTTTGTTTTGCAGAAACTAATGGGAAACTACTAGTTAACTGTGAAGTGTTATCAACAGACTGTAGCATAGAATCAGAGCTGAGATGCAATGGGGTCACACCATCACAACTCTCAAGTAATAATTGACACGATTTATTTATTCTTTGAACGTACACATCGGCATGATTTTAGCTTTAATTACAAATAATTTTGTAATAATGCCAATCAAATTTTTCTGCTAGATAGCAAAATTCTTTGGTACTTAAGTTCATAGGCTTAAAACTTCTTCTATATAATATTCATTTCTAATTCTACATTCCGTTGAAAGTTATTGAAATTGCAAATTCAAGAGATGGTATTATGTAGAAGAAAGAACTTTAGGCTTTATTTCCTAAAAACTGGTTTCTAACCCAGTTTTAATCACTTACTGATTTTGGATCAATTAATTGCCTGAACTTCATATTTCTCATTGTTGAGCTTTATTTGGCAACTTCTAATATAATTTCAATATTTATAGATTGGATGGTATTTGTTTCAGTGAATTGTGGGGGAACAATAAACTGAATTTTATTGTTTTTCTGGACAGCTTGAGGACATGCTGTATAATTTACACATGGGATCTTACAAAAAAATAATGGTACTATAAAGACTATGAAGAAATTATTTAATCTACTTATATGCTGCATGATAGATTAGTTGCCTTGGCATACAAAACTGAAAGAAAAGATTCACTTTAATAATAGCACTTTGTTGAAAGGAGTGTAATAGAAATGGTCTTTGGTTTGCAAAAATGGTTGCATCATTGCTAAAGTTGGAGACAATGCAATTAAATTTGCCCAGAATCTGAAGGTCATTGTGAGTTACTGTCTAAACTGTGCTTTTTTTCCACAGAGGTTATGCAATTGGGGGAAGAATACAAAGTAGTTATTTTAAAAGTCAGTAAATTGAAACTACTGAATAATCAATCTAGTATATAGAAAGAGGTTGAGATGTGGAATAAGTTAGCATTTGGAAATCTTGCCTTTTTTTCTGAAATGTTAAAATAAGAGTCAAAGTGACATTAGCAAGAAAATAGTGGTTTCTACGGCAGGATAAAATTCAGTAGAAATAAAAAAAACAAGGAAAGAACTGACTAGACACTAATATAAAAGAAAAACCTGGAGTCTCGATGCTGAACCTAAGCCATTATGATTCTGGAATTTATTAAAAAGAATAATTCATGCGCATTTGGAAGCAATCTTTCTGCTATATTATGCATTCATGAGCTCTTTATTAGGATACTGTGGCTACTTTTGGTCACTACACTTTTTAACTGATGTAGACAAACTGGAAAAAATCAGGGAAGAATGAAGAAAATGAAGAAAGGGATTAAAAAATTGTGACCTGAGGAGAGCTTTAAAATTTTATGTTGCTTACAGTAGAGAAGAAAAGCATGAGACAGTCTGATCACTGTAATTAATTGCATGAGGTATTTTCAAAAGGTTACAAATAACTATTATTTTTTTCTCTACACTAATGTCACCTAGAGTAGAAGGAAGGTTTTTAATTAAACATTTTACTGTAGATATACACCCCAGATTAAACTTGTGCTTTTTGTTCATCCTTTCCTTTGATCTAATGGGAAAAGTTCTAGCAAGTTACTTCAGTTATCACACTTGTGATGTGAAAACAGATCCTTCTCTAAGCAATCAGAGTCGCTTCCTTCATCTGGGAATGAAACTGCGTGGGTCCTTCTATGTTTGGATGATGTTGGCTCAGGACATTTAGTCTAAACAATCCTTAAGAAAATAAGTGGGTGAACTGGAAAGAAGGGGACTATGCCTAGGACTTGGGAGGTTGAAGGGGTTTTGAGAGGAGGGGTCTATCGGCATATTGAGAACTATAAAAAAATTATTGAACATTTGGAACAGTACAGTGTCTGTCATGGCTGAATATGGCTGAGACTGATGGGCACTAGTAGTGCGCAAATCTCAGCAGTGAAGATCCTTCCATATAAATCTCAGAGAGCAGAATCCTTTGGACGCCATCACCTAACTGACTGTGGAGGACAAGTTGTCAACAGAGACACCAAGTGGCAGGGAGAAGCAATGACAGGAGGAGAATAATGAGAAGCCTGGTTTTCCACTTAAGGAGCGGTGGAAGCCTAGCAAGAACTGGGTATCCTCCTGAAATGTGGGTATTTCAGACTGTAATACAGATGTGACTACATTTGAAACGCACCTTGGAGAAGTAGCTATGTACAGAAGCAGCTATAGTCATCAATTTTTTAAGATAAAAGGAATAATTAAAAGGTATAAATACAAATAAATTGAAAACATTTTATAATTCACCAGTACACTTTCCTCAGGGAAGCTGTCCCTGGAAAGACTAGATGGGGCCAATTCTTCCCATGATCAACTTTTGTGAGTCCATGAACCTATGCTTAGAATTCATAAAATTGAAATTTTGTATTTATTACTATGGTGTTGATAAAAATCTTCCTGTCCTCCCTAGAATATGCAAAACACAAGAACAGACCTCTGTAGCTCTCCTTTCTATCTTCACTGTCGGTCCACACTACTATCTTTATATCATCATCTCAGTAAAATGGTTCATATCACATTAGACCTAAATTGGCAGATGCCATACACTCAATACACAGCTATTGTCTATCATTCATTAATAATTTCACTAATAGTAGTTTTTAAAAACAGTTTATTTTAAAAAAACCAACTTTTCGAGCCCTAGGCCCACAAAGTTTCACTGGTGTCTTTCAAACATTTTGCTAAGAAATATAAATAGGAAATAAGGACCATGAGGCATCACTTCTGTGAAATGGGGAAAAAAAGAATAGTTCCTAGTTTTAATTTTTTATATTATAATAATAGCATCTAACCCTTGATTCCAACTTTAGCAAATGAATTTCATGGGACATTACAGAGCAATCAATCATGAACATAGATGCAAATATCCTTAATCAAACTTGAGCAATTTGAATACATATACATATGCCAATACCTGGTGAATTTTTTTTTTCCATGAGAAAGTTATCTTACCATTGAAAAATCGGTCAGTGAAACTGCCCCACTAAGAAAAAAGCAAGGCAGGTAAGAAAAATTCACATGATTATTTGATATATTCAGAAAAGTCATTTGACAAAATTTAATAATCCTGATAAAAACTCAAATAGTATAAATAAAAGGGGAATATTTTAATCTACAAGGCCATCCCAGCTCCAGACCTCTCCATAGAATGTCCAGAGGCTTTTGTTGAGATGGTGACACAGATCAAAATACAGATCAAAATAGCTAAGCCAAACATCTTATACAATAGAGAAATGTTGAAAATAGTTTCTTTGAAATTATGAACATTTCATTTGATATCATATTGTAAATTTAGCTAATAAGGCAATAAATTATGTAATAATTGGGAAAAAAGGAAATTAAAAATTCCTTAGTCACAGACATAATAATCATGAGCCTATAAAATATAAGGAAGTTGAAAACAATGAGAATTAATAAATGACTTTAACAAGGTTATGAGATAAGTGCTCAAACTATGAAAATTGTTGGTATTTAAGCACAAAAAGAAATGGAAAGAATGATATTCAGTAACAACAATAAATAGCAAACATCTAGGAATATTTTACCAAGATGTTCAAAGCCTCTAAAGTGGAAACTAACATCCTTATATGGATGCAAGAAGACCAGATAAATAGTTGAATAATTTATGCTCATTGGAAAGTACTGGAAAGCCCCATATCATAAAGATGTCAATGTTCCATCTATCTGTAGATTCAAAATAATCACAATCAAAATCCCAGCAGATCTTTTTGTAGCTCAAGATGATGTGCTTTTTAAAAAATATGCATGAAAAGGACCAACATTAATAATATTGAAGGGAAAAAAAACCAAAGGTAGATATTACCAAATATCAACATATTAAAAAGCTACAGTAATTAAATCAATGTGATATTGTGCAAGGATAGAGAAACTAAACAATGGAACAGAATGAAGGGCCTAGAAGTGGCTTCCATACACTGTCATCTGACTGGTAGATGGTCTGATGCGAAGTTCATATTTCCCTTAATAAATGAAGAACTTATTCTCTCAGCTGCTGGGAATGCAGCAAGATGGTTTTCAACTGTCAGCCCTTTATGAGGTTTGGCTGAAGAAAACTGGCTTGCTCAAGGTCCTAGCTACTTCTGGGGGTTAGCCTGTATTCAGTGAGCCATTAACACAAGGACATAAAAGCCTTCCTCTTCGCCCCAGATCAGGACAATGTTGAAAGGTTATCCCAGCTCCAGACCTCTCCATGGAATGTCCAGAGGCTTTTGTTGAGATGGTGACACAGATCAACTTCTCGTTTTCTGTCCAATGCTGTTTGCCTTCCATCCTTTCTACACTCGTGAGTTCCCAAGAGGGCTCCTTAACAAATGTCTGGCAAGTTAATCTTCATTTCAGAGTCTGCTTCATAGGAGAGCCAAATTGCAGCAGTTAGTGCCAGGAATGTTCAAAAAAGCAGATGCTAATATGTAATTTCAGAGCTGGATCATCTGCTGCCTGGCTGAGGATGACAGCAGGCTACTGCTAAGTCAACTGAGTAGTAGTCCCAGTTACAGCTGCTGGGCCAGATGTGTTTATCTTTGCTCAAATAGAATAGCAGGGGCATGGTATATGGCCATTAGTGTACATTTTATCTTTCCATTCTTATCAAAAAGAGGATCATAAATTGTTCACCTTTATTGGAAATAGACAAAACATCTGTGCTGGGACAGTGGTTACTAGCTTGTACTGTGTCATGATAATGCCCAGGGAGATTTGCACCTTCTGGCTATCCCACAGGCTGATGTCACTATGCTGATGGGATTGGATGAATCAGAAATGGCTAGTGGATTGGAGCCTTGATAAAATCCCAGGGTCCCAAGGGGTGGGAAATAAAGCCACAAAGGTCAGGACCCATTTCATTAGGAAAGTGTTTAGGTGTTGGTCCAGAGTTCCTTTACCCTTATGTAAGGGAAAGGAGAGCTTGCTGTATTTCATACCTCTAAGAAGGAAGGATGATTTGAGGATAGGAGCATCATGTGCCACGTCTGGGAACACTGCTCTGAACTTCGATACCAAATCACACAGAATCTGCAGACTTTGAATAGGGTCTAGAACAGAGCAAGGCTCTCCAGCAGACAGGGCATTTCTAAGCAGATTATGGTAATAAACTTGATAGATCTGATCGTATCTAATGCATCAGTAGGGAGAGATGCTGTGAGGAGTTGGTGGAAAGTCTTGAGGAGGGAATTGTGCCACAGATCCTTCGGGGCGGGGTCTTTAGAAAAGCTATGTCACCATCTGCAGATCATCACATGCTTTTGATAAGCAGCCTCTGGGGTTATTTGCATTGGTAGAGATGGGGCATCTGACCACGGTGGGTGACCAGTTGATCAGAACTGCTGTCACAAGCAGAGTTCTGTTAGATCCACCTTGCCGTGAGGTCAGATGAAAGCAGCAACAACTCCCTGTAGGACTGAAGTGATAGATCACAGATGTCAGGTATGAGCAGAATGGGAGGGAATCAGCTAATTACATGGCATTACCCTGATAGCCACCACTGACCACTGGTGCCTCTTCTCCACTCACATGTGGAAAATCCATGTGACCAGTCACAGAGTGGGAAATAAAATCAGAAAGACTCAGGCTCCTACCACATTAATAAAATTTTAAGGGTCCAGTGACCTTTTACTCTCCAAGTAAAAGATGAATTGTTGCATTTTGTATCACTAAAAAATAAGGACTGTGTGAGTGTGAGAAAAAGTGAAGCTTGATAACATGATCAATCAGTTTGGGTGTGCCAGGGCAAATCTTTCCATTGAGCGTAGCTTTTGACAGGTTACTCAGTTGTCAACTTTGTGTGAAAAGACAAGCAACTCTAGCCCACCAAGTCACAGAGCTGGGAGACCACCTACAGTCATTGGCTTTCTCCTGCGCTTCTACTGCTCTTTATCTCCTGCGAGTTTCTCTCATCGGCAGGCTCTGTCCTGAACCATGCTGGTAACTGCATCTGGAAAATGTAATTCCAGGCTTCTCCTCTTCAATACAGAGGAGACCTGAGAAAAAGAGTGACAATGATCTGAGTTGACACTGGGCAGGGTGGGCAATCAGGGACCCATGGGACAGTTCTGTTTGGCCACCTGCTTTTCCAGAACACAGCCACACCCAGAAAATGTCTTGGGGCTGTTCCAAGCTGCAGTGGCAAAGCTGAGTATTTGGGAGTATTGTTAGCAAAGACTCAAATATCCATCATTGGCTTTAAATTTTTTTAAAAAGTTTGTAAACCTTTACAATAGAGAATCCAACGTGCTTTTCAAAATGTTATCTGGGTATCAGGCTATTTGTGGTTTCTGTGTCTTGAGTTAATTTCAGTCATTTCTTTTTCTCCTTAAATGACATCTATTGCATCTAAATGTACATCTTACTGCTTTGTTCTTTCATCAGAACTAATAATCTGTTTATAAACTCTTTTTTGTTGTTGTTTCACAAAATAAGTCCTGGAAAAAAATTAAACTACACTGTCACTATTTATTTGTTATTAATTTTAATAAATTTTTGCTTTGGATTTAATCAGTTTCTTCTGGTGTCAAAAGGAAATTACCCTGTTCTTTTATAAATATAAATAACTATTTTTTAAAAACCACATACATATTTTTTAAAAATATTTTTAAGAATAAAGTAAAATATTCATGTGTTCTAACAATGCATTTATAGTTACCAATTTTCTTCTTTGTAATGCTTTGCCTAAATTCATTTCTTTTGAAATATAGAGATTTATGTTTTTAGTTTTATACTTCAGTTTTGATTTCCTTTTTCACTTGAGCTTTATTTGGAACTGTGTTTTTCCATTTTGGAAAAGGAGAGGGTATGTCTGTGTGTATGCTCCAGTCTTTCACTGTTAATTTCTACTTCATTGGATTGCAACACTTTTAGTTTTTAAATTATCATTTCTTAAAACACCCTGCGTCATTTCATTATTGGTAGCTTTTCTATGTAATTCTGTTTTTCTTTGTTCCTTATAGAAAGCACATGGTTGGATTTGTTTTTTAATCCATCCTGACATTTATCATTCAGCCCATTACTGTCATTGTTTTGTGAGGATTCTGCCATTTTATTTTCCAAACTGATGATTTGTTTAGCAATATATTTTTATTACCTTTACTAGCCTACTATTTGTACAAAATTACATTGTTTTAAAATTTTTAAGCATATCTTTTGTTCTCTGCTAATTTTTTTGAAATGTCTTATTATATAATCTTAAAGTTTCATTTTCTAATTTCCTTGTCCATATCTGGTGAATCTCTTACCAGAGAGTGACAGGATAAAGATGAATTCTGTCCCCAGTTGGCTGGGGACAATGACTGGCAGACTGTGACCAGATTGAGTTCCAGCTTGGTAAGCTCTCAGGACAGGGGCTGCAAGATTCATTCTTCTGCTTTCCAACCCCCGGGAAGAGGGCCTGTCTACCTGGACACAACAGATAAGAGACCATGCTTTTCCCTATGCTGTGACCAACAAACAAATAAGGACGTGTCCTCTACAAAAGCCATGGCTGGAGTGTTATCACCCCAATTTCCTCATGTAGGTTCTCTTTTTAGACTCCATGGTCTTACATGATAGAAAAAGCTTCTCGCCAAATTCCTTTAGAAAAGAGAACCAAGATCTTACAAGATTTTGGGAATCCACTGTTTTTCTCTAATCCTTATATCTTGGCCTCAACCCCTCAAACCAAATCCTCAAAAAGCAAGTGCAAGCACACCCACACACACACACATATACACACACAGAATAATTCATACAAAAAACACATTCATTAGTAATAGAAAACCATTTTTATAACATCTCCCATTGGTGATTATTAGCTTTTTTGCACATTCCCCCCAAAAAATTAGGAAAAAAAAAAAAAAGGTCAGTTTTTTAATGAGGATATTTTTAACATAACAATGCAATCCTGAAGACTGAAGGTTTTTTTTTACATATATTTTGTCCTTTGCAAATGAAAGAAAATTTTACATTTGAATTAGCTAATCAATGTATATGAAAAATTCTTTAACTATTATTTTGCACCTGGTCTAGCTAATCTCTTTTTATTAATGCCCCATTTCCTCAAAACAATATTATCCTGATAAAGTATAGAAATTAAGAGTCCTGTTTCTTGAAACACATTTTCATATACTTGTCAATTTGGAGATAATAAAATCTACTGCTTCAGAGAGAAGGGGAATAATATTAGATTTACTGAGCTTTATTCACATGTTAGCATTCAGTTTTTTTTTTTTAAACTTAAACTTTGGCATATTTTTTCCTTCTTGGCTTTTCTCATCTTCTTCCAGATCAATTCCCATTTGGAGCTGCAAATTTGTTAAAGGCAGTATTTAAGTATTCATAATGAAATCAGTGAAACTGCACTCTATGTCATTTTTCATAAATATTAAAATGTATTCTTTTACTAACCTAATAGAAACTCTTATTGTTTTTACTTTTTCTAACAGTGACACTGTACCTGACTCGACATCTGGGAGAGATGTCTACTGTCTTGGGTTTCAAATGGAAACAATTAATTCACATATTTTCCATAAAAATTACACTAACTTAAGTGGAATGGAGATAAATTATTCCTGCAAATTCTTATTTTCTCTGACAATACAAAACATAAACATAAACAAAAGCCTTAATGTTTTAGGAAGCATAGACACAGATCTCCAAAATTATACTTGTTTATAATTATTTACTTTTCTAAAAATGTATCAATATATTTTATTTTATTAATACATTTATATATGGGTCATCTGGAAATTTTCTAAACTTCTGGGCAGATAATTCTAACTTTATTCTTTTAGATATCTTGAAAAATTAGGTGGATCAAATCTTGAATTCATAAATCTAGTTGAAAATTCCTTGAGGATGTGCCAAATTCTCAGTCTGAAATATCTCTCTCTTCATCCTCTTTAAATAGTCCCAATACAAGGCATCCTATTCCATATATGTCCTTGCCTCTTGTTTTTGCATCAAGCTCTCAGTGGTTCAACGATCTCAGGTCATAGTTATGGCAGCAGAGGTAGAAGTTTCTTGAATGACACTGATTTGTGTTAAACTATCCATTTTTGTCAGTATCATTTTTATTATTTATTTAAGGCCTAAAATTATTTAATAAATACCACTGTATAGAGTCAGTTGTCAACTGAGGATATAGATCAATTGACACTCAAATTCTATATAGAATTCATTAATGGAGAGAATTATTTTTTTAATTCCACAAATAATTCTTTGATCAGTTTTACAGGTATTTTAATAAAAATATCAAAAAGGAATTTATATAGCACAAAATTGATATAACAATGGTGTGTTATTTTGAAACCACAATAGGTTACTTGGAAAGTGAGTTATTCTCATGCAAATTTATTACATTGTTTTCTTAAAGTGTTTTAATGAAACTCTTTAATTTGGGGAACAATGAAATTTACTGTTATTTTGCTAATAATACTTCAAAATTAAAATCTGGTCATGTATTATCTTTTATTCGAGAGTCTTTTACTTATTTGATTTATTTTTAAAAAATATACTAGTAAAGGGTTTATTGTACAATACAATATTCCAGTGGCTTGTTTCCCATTCAAGGTAATCAACTCTGTAGATTCATCCATTTGTAGTTTTTGGTTACCCTTTTCTGGGTTACCTTCTCAGCCTTCTGAAATTCAGCCTAGGAGACTATCCAAGTATCTTATTAAAAAATATTGCTTATGGGGAGGGGAGGGGGAGAGTTGAGGGAAGATGGGAACACGAGGGACTGAGGTGATGGTGCACTGGTGAGATGGTGATGGGGAATACATGGGGATTACAATTAATGGCAAGTATATGTAAATTTTAAAATATTTTAATAAAAAAAGAAAAAAAAATATTGCTTAAGCTTCTTTCTTATGGCAGGAACAGAATAAATACAGAGAAAGAACATGATGATAGGTGAGACATAATCTCTACCTGAGAGAGCTTTCATTTTGGTGATGGAGACAACCAAGTAAGCAAATAAATAAATGAGCTAACTGTAGGCAGTAACAAGGGTTATGAACATATAAATGAAATAGAAAATGACATACAGGGCCCTCCCTGGTGTCGCAGTGGGTTAAGCAATGCACTATGGGGCAAACCACAGCCACTGTAGCATGAGTTCAATCCCTGCTGCCTGCCGGGGAGGTGACTCACATGGCCCAGGCAGACCTCTCCTGCCTGCAGTCCATCTGCTTGTTCTGCCCCCTGATCTGTCTGGTGGATTCTCTCACCTCCCCGCACCTCTGGCCTGTACCACAGTGCTTGTATGCGTAATTAAATAAATCTTTAAAAAAAAAAAAAGAAAATGACATACAGTGCTAATTTAGTTAGAGGATCAGGAAATGCTGAGATCGTATTCCTGGTGAAGAGTAAGAATATTCTACATATGGGCAGAACTAGTATGAAAGTGTTTTGAATAAAATAAAGACAAAGTCAAAACACTTGACTGTGAGGAACAAGAGTGGAAGCTAGATATGAGGTTGGAGCAGAGGCTTTTTATTTTGAAATGTTGAAGATACTTTCAAATATTTAATGAGGGAACCGGTGGGAAGGGTGAAGATAAAACTGAAAGAAAGGGGAGAGGACAGTTGATATTTTACAATTTCTGAGTACATGGGTGGGATGACTCAAAGCTCAGGTGAAGGAATTGATCTTAGACAAGAGAAGAAGAAAAGAAATGTTTTCTTTTAACTGAATAGAAGGAGAGAAGAAACATTTTTATCACAAGTAGGCTTGTTGAATGAACTTCCCAAAAATTCCGTTCTGATGGCTACTGTTTCCTCATCTGTTGAGGGGGAATGGGAAGAATGGTGCCTGGAGGTTTGAGAGTGCAGAATATATGAAATAAACATGGAAGAGGAAAGTAAGCAAAATAAGGTTACTGAGCATCTATTGTAAATGTCATTGAGCTATTCCACTAGGTAATCCTTTGACAGTTTTGGAGAAAGCAGAGAGGTGGCTTCGCACAGACTGGAGCTTTGTTAACCAGGACTATGAACTATAGTCCTGTAAGTCCTTAACTAAGGACCAACTAAGGAGGCAGGCCACTCTAGATATTAGCAAGACAGCTATTGGTGAGACTTCATAACCACAATGTAGACCCCCTTGTTAGTCACTGAATTGAAATAAAATTAAATAAGCCCCCTGTTGTTGTTCCTGGGGTGTTGGTCATTCTCATATTATCACTTTACAAAAATATGAACATACCATGTATTCCATATGTTTCTACTCATGATTGGTCAACTGTCAGGAATTCCTCTTTCCTTTTGGTCAATCTGGCATATTTTACAAAACATAAATTTGGCATTGTTTCAATGAGAAGTAGCAATCTTCCTCCCAATCTCTCCTTTCCTCCCACCATAACCACCAAGTAGGTTTATAACTTAGTCTTCAGGAAGTCATGATCCTTTTTTGCTGTAATCATAATACTTTAATGTACCCTAGTAGAGAGTGAAGTGCTTAAAAGAGGGGTAGCATCGTGTTGGACTCATGTTAGGCTGAATAGATGGTTTGACAATGACCAATACGGCCCCCAGGGACCAGTATCCCTTCCGGTTCCTTGTTAGAGAGGTCGCTAATTTTCTGTCTTTAATGCTTAAGTCTTGAAATCATTATGAGATTTTCCCTCCCCTTTTTCTCTCCCAAGTCCTCATTTTTCTCTTTGCTAGAAATGCTGTCCCCTACTCTTATTCTTGGCAAATGATTTAAGGCAAAAATACCCACCACCTGACCAAATTTTCTTGCTAATTCCTTCTTACTAGTAGTACTCTCAAGATGTAATGCTAAATTTTAAATCCTTTCATAGTTTGCAGTTTTTTGTATCCCTTGTTTGCTATCTATCAACTTCAAGCTCATTAAGGAAAGTTATCATGTTTTATGCTTTCTAGTGCTATTGATATATAAACTATTTATAATACAAGATTCTCAATAATCTCATCGGAATTTATATGACTTAATTATTTCCATTTACTTCCAGGGCCCTCATTAATGTAATCCTTCACCTCATGTTATGATTTGCTATAATATCACCTAGCCAGATTCTGTGCCACAAGACTCTTACTTTAGTTAATCTTCTGTTTTTATTTAAAATACAGAAAACGTAGTTTAAAACATTTCTTTAAACGATCAGAATCCTAGTTTATGCTGCTTTTGCTCACAGCAGCTTTTGCTGGATTATATTTCTTGCGGCCCTCAGTCTATGGACTATTTATGAATGCTGCACAAAACAATTTACCAGTCAAATACGTTTTGGAGATACTGGGTTAAATTTTGTTAACTTGTTTCTTCACTCATGTCATAACAAAACACTCACTACAGCATTCCCTTCTATGTGTGGTTTCCTTTCTGTGGTTTCAGTTACCTGTGGTCAACCACAGTCAAAAATATTATGTAAATTATTTGGAGAGAAAGAGAGAAACCACATTCACATAACTTTAACTACAGCACATTGGGCCTCCCTGGTGGCGCAGTGGGTTAAGAAACGCACTATGGGGGCCTCCCTGGTGGCGCAGTGGGTTGGGCGGTGCACCATGAGGCAAACCGCAGCCACTGCAGCACAAGTTCGATCCCTGCTGCCGGCCAGGGAGGGGACCCACATGGCGCGGCAGACCTCTCCTGTTGTGCCCGCTGCTCC
>JAGFMF010011409.1:1330701-1390384 GCA_019455555.1 Galemys pyrenaicus | reverse complement strand
GCTCCCCGCTCTCTGTGGTGAATCCTCTCACCCCCCAAACCTCTGGCCTGTACCCCAGTGCTTGTATGCATAAATAAATAAATCTTAAAAAAAAAAAAACTTTAACTACAGCACATTGTCATAATCATCCTATTTTATTTGTCCTATTGTTGTCAATCCCTTATGTGTTTATTTGATTACTTAAACTTGATCATATGTATGGATAGAAAGCAACGTCATATCTATGGGGTTTGGCACTATGAACAGAGGCACTATGGGTACAGGAAGGCAACAGTATGTTAAAAAATTTTATAAATCTTTTTTGTTTGTTTGTTTAAAGATTTTATTTATGCATACAAGCACTGGGGTACAGTGCCAGAGGTGTGGGGGGTGGTGAGAGAATTCACCACAAACAGAGCGGGGAGCAGAACAGGCAGATCAATGGAAGTACACTGCTGAGGGGAGCAGCGGGCACAGCAGGAGAGGTATGCCAAGCCATGTGGGTCCCCTCCCTGGCTGGAGGCAGGGATCAAACTCATGCTGCAGTGGTTGCGGTTTGCTTCATAGTGCATTGCTTAACCCACTGAGCCACCAGGGAGGCCCAAAAATTTTTATAAATCTTAGAAAGATATGATAGATAACCTGTTAAGTTTTTTCATTACTTTTTTCCCCATAAAGCCTACTGAGGGTTAAGGCTGCATTGAACATACTTTAAGAAATGTTAACCTAGAAAATTTCATCTAGATGTTTTATTCTGGTTCCACTTTTTTTCTCAATCCAATATTTTATTGACTTTTTTCTTGACTGTATTTCCCCAGCCCCGCCACCTCAGAGCTAGATCCACATCTAAGCCCTGCCCCCTGTCCCCCTCACCCTACTCGATATTGGTGCTACTGCCTTAGAACCGATGCTTTTCTCCACTGGCACCAATAAAATATATAAATTCTACTGAAAAAGTCAGCTTTAAAAGTTAACTTAGAAAAATATAAACTTTAAAATCCACAGCAAGTTTGAATAGTTTCTTAATGATCCCATAATGAAACTAATTTGTTTGTTGCATCTAATTTGAAAGTCTAATCTTAAAAACATAATAATTTGATAAATACCATGGTTTTCTTTTTATAACTTCTAATATGGATAGGCCCATTATCTACCCACTTGCTTATACTAAAATAAAAACTGCAAAAGTAGAATGCTGTTTCTTATTATCTTTCATGCCATAAACATAAATTATAAACAGAGTTTTACTAGTGTGATAAGTAAAACATTTCCCACAGAGATAGAGATTCCTTAATCTGCAGATTTGGAATTTTCAGCTCATTTGGATCATTAGAAAACCTAGAGGAATAAATTATTTTTTAAACATTTTTTATTTATTCATACAAGAGCAGGGGTACAGGTCAGAGTCGCGGGATGTGAGAGGATTCACTAGAGACAGAGTGGGGAGCAGAACAGGCAGATTGACTGACAAACACTGCTGAGGGGAGCAGTGTGTGAGGCAGTGATCTACCTTGCCATGTGGGTCCCCTCCCTGGTGCGGATGCTTCACAGTGCAGCGCTCAACCTGCTGCATCACCAGGGAGGCCCCTAGAGGAATAAATTCTTAATAATGTCCATAGATATGTTCCAAATATTGTTTATGTGTCTTAAAAGAAAGATAATAAAAATAAAAGATAGATAATACATTAAGATCGACATTGTTGACAGGTTTTAAGAAGACAGATTCTGGGATTGCTTTTCAAAGGGAAATGGTGCGGCTGCTGAGGACAGAGAGAAAGAGCACATGGTCACAGTCATAGTCAGTTAGGACTTGCTGCCCTGGCTGCTGGAGAAGAGAGCAACACCTCCTCTCAGGTCTGCAAAAACAGCCACGGCAGGTGCTTGTCAAAAGAGGCAACTATGACTTTGCTCAGACTTGGTGAAAGTTGCAAATGCCTTTGGAAGATCTGTGGGCCTCCGTTATTAGTCATCTGCTTCTGCCACAAGAACTGCTATTACTACTTCAGAGGAATACGTGGCTTTGAAGTTCTGACTGAGCGAACGATCACATGATAACTATAAAATAAATGAATAAATAACTTATGCAACTGATCTGTGGATGGCAATGGCTTAGTAGTATCTACCCAGATGTGAAATTTTGGCTAAAATGACTGACTTTTATGTAACTGACACTGGACTAGCCTTGAGAACCCTAAATAAGCAACAGCTTTGTTTTTTCCCTAAGGCTTATTCGTGAAGTACAGTAATGGCAACAAATGATTTATATAGAGGATGAGTAATTTTTTGCTCTTATTTTGCTAAGGAATTAAGACATATGTCTAATTTCCCTAAAAGCTGCATCATATCGCGTAGGAGATTTTCCAGAGAATACTATGACAAAAACATAATTTGTCGACAGCTATTTTAAGTTCATGTGCCTGCAATCACAGGTAGCTCCTTTTCAGAGGTGTAAGAGCTGATGCTGGACTGGTGGATGCAACAGCTGGTCCTTGATTGTTCTGAATTATCTCCCCAGTTAGATGAAACAGTGGCCACTGCTCAAATTCATTAGATGGAACGGAAGGTGTTATTCAGGTTTCTTCTTTACTATCTCAAAATTATATTACAGTTAAAAAGGTGTTTAGGTTGTATATTAACATTGTTCTGGTGTCATCAGATATAACTAATATATAATTTAAAGTCCCATAAAATATTTTATGGGGCAACTTTTCAGAATGAGACATACTTAGCTGCATCGCTCTCTCAATTATTTATTAGCAAACAGAGTTTGGAAAATTTAGTTAATGCCTCTGGATCTTCTATACATTGTAATAAGAATAGCACTAAGTCCCACAGTATCTGGCAACTAGTATGTCCTTCATCAGTAATGATAATCATTGTTACTACTATTATCATTTTGAACAGAAAAAAAATTAAGTGAAAATTAATTAACCCTTTAGGGACAAACTGGAGTTTGACCTAAAAGCCTGGACCTAGTGCCTGAACAACCTATTTGACTTCAGTTTCCATATCTACAGCCCGATTTGTGCATGAGTCATGTCTATGCCTAAAACTAAGCTACTTATTTTCACTTTTGTGTAACCAGACTCAGAGTCTTAATGTTGTGATATGACATTGAAGATGAAATAATCTTACTTTTTCCCCTTCCAACTTTCTTATCCTGGATAAGTCAATTTCCCTTTCTGAGCCTCTGGTTTATCATCAAAATTTTGGATGTAAAATAACTCCAAAGATATCCTGAAATGCTAAAAGTATAATATGAATGATGTTTCTTGAAATTAGGGATCAATAAAACTAATCAATAAAAATTTGTTTGAAAAATAGGAGACTGGAGACTGTTCTAAGGATTATATGTTGTGTCAGAAAAGGATATGAAAGTGATCTTGGGTTATCAAATATTATTTGCATTATGCTAATATATTAAGACGGACTACTCATCAGCATTTTTTAGTACAAGTTTTGCTGCCTTTTAAGATTCATAAATAGTACTGAACAGATGCTAAATAACTGACACATGATTCTAATCAACTTCTGTTGTAATCGCTATTTATATTTATTCTTCCATTATTCATTCTGAGGAAATTTTTAAAATGATAACTTGGGAAAATGCATTTTAATGATGGGCATGCTTATTTTTCTTGAAAATATCTGATGGCAGTGTATTTCAGTCTGTCTGTTCTGTTCCTCACTCTCTCCGGTGACTCCTCTTATCCCCCACACCCTGGCCTGTACCCCAGTTCTTATATGCATGAAAAAATAAATCTTAAAAAAAAAAGAAACTATCTGATGGCTATAATGGCACATGGACTGAAGGTTTGATGAAAAATCTCATGAATAACTTTTACAGTTAGGACTGTCATTAAAGAATAAATATGATTCATACATAGAAAAATAAGGAGATAAATAAATAAATAAAACATGGAAATAAATAAAACATTAACAACTAATGCCTTATGGCTATCTAGGTCAGTGCCTATATTAACAAATCATTTGGTGAAATAACCTTTCTTCTACTACTTAATTTTTTAATCTAACAAGATATTTGACAAAATCAAGTTTCATAAACAAATAAAATGAAATTAATATATTATAGACCATGTGAAGATAGAGGCATATGAAATGGGGTTTCTATTGACTGTTTTGTGAATGGTCTACAAAATATTTCAGCTGGATAAGTAACAGAACAAAAAAGTAGTAAAAACTATAGAGTGTTCCATTAATTAAAACGCTGTCATTTCCATTGGCAAATAGGAAAAAGAAAGTAAAAAAAGAGAGAGATAATTGCTTATTGTCCCTTTTCAAATAACCAGGTTTTAACCTGCTCAGTTCTTAGAACAATCCTCCATTTCTTAGAACAAATGATAACCCCTTTGATTATTTAGTGTTACCAAGGCTAGTTGAATATGTGGTGGTAATCCTGCCTTTCGTTTTCCTTTTTTTTGGATAAGAATATATGAAATTTATAGACATAACTAGTCCAAGAATTACTTATTTATTTAACACTATTCTTAGTGCTGGGCAACCTCAATGGACAAAAATAAACAAAAATTCTCTCATGGAAAGTTACATTTTAGCAAGGAAAAGAGAGGTAACAAGTATATTATTAAATAAGTAGTCAAAGACATTAAGTACTACAATATAGAAAAAGAAAAGCTGGTAAAGGAGATATGAAAAATCTGTGGGTGGAAGAGGGGAAATTGTACCATTAATATGCAAGAAAAGCTGAGATGGGTAACATCTGAAAATAAGCTTGAAGCTATTAGGGAGCTAAACAGGCAGTTTTCTGCAGGGAGGACAGGTTAGGCAGAGACAAGAAAGGGAACCAATAACCTACAGAGTCCCTGCCTGGCAGTGCCATATTCGAGAAGCAGCAAGGTCAGAGGACATAAGGGAAGAGTATGAGGAGAACACAGAGTTCTTTTGGAGGGGTCTAAACGACATGGACCTTGAGGACCATTGTGGACTGTGTAGCTTAGAATCTGAGTGTAATGAGGAGTCATGACTGGGTGTGGGACTGAGGGGTGGCACAGTTAGACACATGACCATCTGACAGGAATCTATCTGGCTGCTGTGTTCCCCAGGAGTGGGGAAGGGCACTGGTAGAGACAAGAGAGTGTGGGGAAGCTACTACAATGATCCAACTTAGAGATCATGGTGGCTCAGTCCAAGCTGGTTACATAAAAAATATTGAGAAGTGACTGGGCCATGGATATAACTTGAACATAAACAGGGTCTCTTCATAGTTCTGCAGTGGAGGGAAAAAGAGAGGAATAAAGAGCAACTAAAAGATGTTTGCCCTGGACAGGTAGAAGCAAAGGTTGCCACCAACTAAGAAGACTGAATATGGAGCTAAGTTGGGGGAGAAGTTCAGTTTTGGACATGTTGACTTTGAAATGGTCCTTAAACATGCAAGCTGAGATATGGTGAAAGTAGTATATATACAAGCCTGGAGCTCTGGGTTTGGATACTTCCCATTTTTATTTGTTTATTTATTTTTGGCTTGGAAGAACTGGGTTGTAGGCCATAGGTGTGGGGGTACAGGGGGAGGTGAGGGAGTGTGTGAGAGGATTCACTGGAGACAGAATGGGGAGCAGAACAGGTGAATCTACTGAACTACATGCCAAGGAGAGCAGCAGATGTGACAGGGGAGGTCTCGGTTATACATCTGGGTTAGCTACCTGGCCAGGGATGAAACTCAGCCATAGAGGTGATGGCACTGAGACTTAACCCCTAGGCCACCACAGAGACCCTCTGGATGCTTCCCCTTTGACAAAAGAATATGAAACTTCTGTATAAGGATGAGCAAATCAAATATCTGCTCATATTCTTAGCAAATATTGCATATTCAGAAATTCACAGAGTCCCAGGCCACAAGGAGGTATGTGTAGGTCATCAACTGTATTCTCTAACCTCTGGGTAAATAAAAAAAACAAACACAAACACAAATATATCCAAGCAACTGGTATGATTCTCTTATGAATAACTCATTTTTCTAATGTAATATTCCTAGGTGGCATAGAGATAATACTAGAGAAAGTAAAGAAGTCAATTTTAGATATTTTCTAGCAAAGGAGTTCTTCAAAATGTGTCCCAACGGTTTTTTTTTTAAAGTAAAAGTTAAATCTATGTCATTATATAAGTCTGAACATCCTGCTATTCCAAATTCTTTATAATACCTAGTTTATATGAAAATGAGGTTTAAGACTTTCTTTGACATCTAAACTCCCTTGGTTGACTTTTAGCCTTCTTTATGTGACTTTTCCCCCAAAACCTACATCTTGTAACATTTATATGATCAGTACAGCTTTCTTTTATATACTTTTAAAACCCAAAGTTATAGCTTGATCTAATTTGGAGCCTTCAAAAAGGACAATTCTTTACATGATGATCAAATGCTAATCTTAGGTAGCAGAAAGTCTCTTGAACTCATGGAACATGGTTCCTTAATGCGAATGTTTTCACCACACCATCCCCAATACTACTTGGGTTAAAAAATTCATCACCACAGTCCAGTGCTAATGATACTCACTTGACACAATGTTTTCTTAATAAAAATCAACTAGGCAGAGAGTCCAGAGGGAAAAGGAAAGCTTTGTCTTATCAAAGGCTGCAGAGCCAAATGAAGAGCTACTTTATAAACAAGGATAACCAACACTTCGTGCTAGAAAAAATGGAACCAAGACTGGCCTGACTTGGAAATGTAGACCTTCAAGACTTGAGTCTTTAGTCAATTCCACTTAAGACACAAAACACTAAGTAAATCCCTTAAGATATTTGACCTTCACTTTCCTTCCCTGCAAAATAGGAATGAAGATACAAATGTTACCCAGGAATGGAAATTGTGAGGGTCAAATGATCATGGAGTGGAAGATTTAGAAATGGTCAAGTTCTGCTCAAAAGCTCATAATGTCATAGATGTTAAACGGCTATTTCTGACATGTTAATATGACCTTCTGGTTCTGACCAATTTAAATTTGCTTAGAAAAGTTGGGGATTTTAAAATGTGGAAGATTCTGATCAAGTTAGATGCCAGAATTCTGTGCAAATGATGAGAGCACAAAAACTGTTGTTTTTTGCTTTGGTCCAAGAAGGTCATTTGTGGTCGTTCTGTTTGTTGTTGCCAATGGCCAAAAGTTGACCCAAAGCAATTGCAGCTCCTCGCAAGTTCCCCGCACCTAGCCCTACACACTGTCCTCAGTGACCCTCAGTCCCCCAGTCTTGTTGGGCTCTAGAAGGGGGGGCATTGCAATTTTATTAGGAAACCCCTCCATGACCTGGAGGAGAAGGTGCCATGACGTCCTTCCACGCAGGGTCAGGACATCCGTCCCCTACAGGGTCCCACCGCCTGGGGTCCCCGCCGCGCCTCCCGGGGTCCCCGCAGCGTCCGGGACGGCGGCGCGCCACGGCGCAGGCTCCGCGGCCGGAGCAGGCGCGTCAGCCCAGCTCGGCGGTGGCGCGGGCGGCGGGGACGCAGCGGCCCCCGCTCAGCGCCCGCCGCACCCCCCGCAGTCCCCGCCGTCTGGGCCCCGAGCCGCGGCGTCCAGATCGGGCGGCGGCGGGCGGGGCGCCTCGGGGTAAGTGCCGGGGCTGTCCTCAGCCGGGAGGGACGCGGGCGGACGGGCGAGGGGCGGGTGGGGGTCTGCGGCGGCGGAGAAAGAAATGCCTCTGCGGAAAACCGGGTCGAGCCTGGGCGGGTGGAGGCGCGGGAGGCACTGCGGCGTGCAGGGGGAGGCGCGCGCTGCCCGGCGCGGGGCTCCCGGCTGCTGCAGCCGGGTCGCCGCTGCGGCCATCGGGATGGAGGGAGACGGAGGGCCAGGGAGAAGCAGGGGACCCGGGGCTGCTGGCGGGGTTTTGTGCGTGAAGGGGGTCTTGACCGCCGTTCCCTTTGACAGGTGGGAGCTGAAGCAAGGGAGCAGAGGGTGGCAATCCTCTCGCGCCCCTGCAGACCGTTAGCCCGGCCCTCGCGTTTTCCAGGGGCAGGGTGTGAAGGTGGGAGAAGTACCTGCTGCTGTGGGCAGAGGTGTCTGGAAGCAGATGCCACCGTAGGGAGGGGACAGGGCGCACCCAGTCTGCGAGTGGACGGAGAGCCTTCTGGCCTTGCTTTGGCTTTTGACAAGACCCTCTGTTGCCTTCAGCAAGAAAAGAGCATGGAAAAGACCCCGTGTCTTGCTCTAGGGACTGCGGGGGATAAATGTGAGAAAATAAGAATTCCTGGGAGGGAGGTGAACACATGACCTAGGAGAAGCATATGTGTGAGGATGAGGTGGGAATTAAGTTAATGTTGAGGAATGTGACAGGTCTTTTACTCTGCATAAGACAGTAAAGGAGAAACAATTTGTGATTTGGAAGTGAAGGATACAGGACAGGATTAAGTATTTCAGTGGAAGAGGCTTACGTTTTTGCTTGATTTTGTTTTTTATTTATTTATGATGCAGCAGACTGGCAAGAATTTAATTCTCATTTGAGTTTGAAAAATGCTATTAAAATATGACTAAGAAGATTATTTGAAAGTCGGACCACACTTGCTATTTCATTTCATATAATGTTACTTAGAATGTCAGACTCAGAAAGCTTCTTTTGATGATAAATGCAGTGCTAGGTGGAAAAGCCCCAATAAATGAACTTAAATGAACACACACTGTGCTTGGTTAAAGATGGCCTGCACATTTAGTGTGTATCAATAAAAACATAATGAATTTAGAGGGTGAAAGTCTTTCACACTATTTTTTTCTTTTATATATCCATTCTTATACTGAAGAATCCATTCTTATTTCTCGTTGCCTATGAAATAGTTTTGAAAATATAGGCAAAATCCAATAATCTAGAAATGATAAAAGTAAACAAAAATTTCAAATCTACTAGCATAAGATAACCATTTTAAACTCTTTACATCCATTCAAGTAGCTTTCTAAATATTTAACATATTGTAATTTTATGCAACTATAGGATCAGACATTCTGTATATTTACTTTTTATACCTCATTGGGGTTTTATTTTCTGTGAATGATTATTTAAAATAACTTTTACTACCAAACTCTCACAAAGTATATAATGAAATGTAGCCACATAGGATTGAACAGTACATAGTGTTCATACTTCTAAAAGTCAAATAGTTATCATTTACTTCATAAATGTAAATATTTTTTTGTTCTTTCTTATAGATCCATCTCCTGAAATTTAAATTTTCAAGATGAAGTTTCTACTGGCTGTTGCCTTTTTTATTTTAATTTCTTTGTGGGTTGAAGAGGCCTATTCTAAAGAGAAGTCTTCCAAGAAAGGGAAGGGGAAAAAGAAGCAATATCTATGTCCATCGTATGTCCTACATGTCTTATATTTTTATATGGAGAAATATTGTCGCATTTTTTAAAAAATCAAATTAAGGTTATTTATTGATACATCAGCAAAATATTTCATATCAGAATATGCACTGGCTTGTTTCATAGGTAGAAGATGACATAGGGTGAAAAGAGGTTTAGAATGTGATAACTAATTCTCAATTTAAATTTATAAAGTTTTATTCTTACACTGGGCTTACATAATTTTTATAGCTTTTTATAAGTGAAGAAAAGGAAGTTACTATTTCTTTCTTATCCTAAATGTGCAACTTTAATTGATTACTGAGATTCCACATTTTGCACAAATATAATTTCAAAAACTGACTTACAAAATACTCCTACATAATGAAAATTCATTTTAAAAAATCAAATAGCTAAGGTAAAGTTTTAAGGTCTCTAGTTTATATTGATGCATAGTAGAAGAAAATTCACGTGGTAGATCAATTTTGCATTTCAATTTTTTTAAAAGGATTTATGTTAGGAAATTGGGATAGTTCATAAAAAATGTCATTAAATTTGAAATTTTTTGTAAAAGCAGAATTTAAATCCAAATCATTCATCTGTCCACCATCCCCAAAGATTTATGTGGTATGCATTCTGTTCTTTATTTTTTATTAGGAAGAGTTCAACTTACTGGTGTAATAGAAAGTAATATCTAATATGTAGAACAATGGAACAGCATAGAAATGAGTACCTTTTGCATAATATAAAGTGTTTTTAGATAATAATGTAACCTATGTGGTGACCTGGAATGAAGATTAATTTCCTGTTATAGGTGATTTTTTATTAAGATTTCTTAATGCCATATTGATAATGGAGAACATTATTCCAGCATCATCTTTAAATGTAGATTGTTATAGTTTTACAGGTATTCTGTAAAAGGTATTAAGGCACATTTTGGAACATATACTTTGTAAAGAAAAGATATTCGAATTGGTGTCTTGGATACTTGTATGTGAGACTACAAGTCTGGAGATAGTATTGTGCTCCAGTCAAGTCTAGCATGAAATAAAGCTCCTTATTAAGAAATATCTCCTGAATTTCAGCTTCAGTAGCCCTGCTTACTCCACCACTACCCAGTCTGATGTTGGCATCAGAATTTTTAGTCCATGGTAGGATGGTCTTGAGCTATTTTCATATCACTCCTTGGGCTAGCTGTCCACTTGGGTATGAAGTGTGTGATGGACAGATACAGGACTAATCACCACCTTCACTGTTAAGAGTTTTTGTGCCACAACCAGATTAGAATTTTAGGGCTATTATTAAGCCTTATTCTACCCATGAAAGGATAGATTGTCAAATTGGATGAATGTCAACAATTGATATTGGGTGTGACTTATAGTCATGGTAATTTTAAGTGTGGCATGAAGGTGTTTGGATGCATTAGGTTTCTCTATGTGAGGACACTTATAGGGCTCTTGTCCTCTACCCCCAGTCCGCCATTAAATATCATGAATCAGAGCATTCTGAAGGTGGATTCAGGAAGCCTTATAACTACCCTGTACCTTATGACAGTCTTTTAGGGGCTATTTTATCTCTTTTTGAAACTACACTATTAAATCACCTTAAATACAAACTACATGTGTACTAATGGTGTATATAGTTAAGACAGATTTTCAAAGTTAAATGTAGTTGACAAAGTGTGAAACAATAAAGGTTTTCTTTTGGTGAATATGGAAAAGTTCTATTGGAAATGCAACATGTATCTATCTGTAAGTCTGTATCACAAGTATTTTATATATGTTGAGTAATTAGTGGAAGTTTTATCTTTGACTTTTAAAAAAATTTTTACTTTATATTTTATAATTATGAGATCAGATAAAGTTTTGTGAAAAGCTACCATAGTGATAGTGCCCAAAATCTGACTCATTAGAAAGCAGAAATACTTTGAAGAGTTAGATGTCTATATTATTTGCTTGCTTATTTTAAAAATTTTGATGTTTTAATTACTGAATTGTGAAGCTCAGAAAGCTAGAGTTTTCTCTGACATGGAAGGAACCCTTTATAATAAATTTCTTTGAGCATTATGTTAAGAATCTCAGCTATAGGAATGTGCTGTAGGAATGAATAAGCAAATGTGTATCTTTGGGATGATCCACTTTGCACATTCTGTATAAGCTAATTAAAATATAAAATATCTTGAGAATGAGGAATATTTGAGATTGTAAAATCCAGAAGTTACAGATTATCATAGTGGTGAAATTCTTGCCCAGTGATACCTTGATTTATTTGCACTATTTTTTGTTGAGTAGTTAGTGAGGCAATGGATGGAGTTTTTAGATACAGGCAGTTAATGTGTTGTATAAGTGTAGCAAACATGAGCAAAACCTCCCATTTTACTGTTATAATACCATTTTCTTCCAAAATAGTATAAATAAGAGGGAAAAAATGCAAACTGTAGAAGAAATAAAGAATGGGGCTCTTAGCCTTCTAAGGTATAGTGTTAATGTTGAGTTTGCAAAGCATAGACTTTTCCTGTCTCTGCAACTTTTTAAAATTTACATTGTTTTGAGATGCTATAAAATCACACATGTTGGCATTGGTTTTTGATATATAAGTGAAGTAGCAGTTCCACACTGGCAAACTGCTTGATAGATTTGCTTGTGACATTTTTTGGAAATTTAATAGAGTATTAATATTTATAAATAAGCTTTAAATTAGTAAACCATAATTTAGATTAAATCTTTGGACACAGCTTTTGATTTTACAGCTTGAAGTTGACATTGATCTAAATCTAAGTTAATTCCTCTGATTTTGTATATGTTCTGAGTGACTTTATTTGAATCATTGGCTGTGACTGCAGACCTGCCGACCTGCCACTCTTAGCTCTCAGGTCTCTATGTGGAGCCCGGCCTCTCTGACGAATGCAATTTCTATGCATCCCGCATTTTGACCTGCCTAGCCTATCTTGACTTCAGACTTAAAATGATCAAACTTGGAAAAATAGCGCCTGCCCCCACCACGCCTACCAGTATATCCTTTTGCAACAAATGATTCCACTACTTCCTTTCTCATTCAAATTGAAATCCAGGGCATCACTTTAGATGTTCTCCTTCTACCTTAGCTTCTCATTTAGTAGTCACCAGGACTCCTCAGTTCAGAGTCTTTACTGTCTCTGGACTACATCCTTCGTTTTCATTCCTATGTGGACACTGCTTTACTCCTTCCCGCCTTTTTGTAAACTGTTTAGTTAAGGCAATTAGATTAATGTCATAGTAGGAATTGCTGAAGGAACTGAAGTATTTGAAAGGTATCTTCAATTTTTTAGACAAATGGAATGTAGATGAGAGAGCAGACTTTGCTGCTTGGCTGTAATAGTTAAAACCAGGACTAATGAGTAAAAGCTATAAGGAGTGTATTTTTGGCTTCAGATTAGGAAGAACTTTCTAATAGAGTTCTGTCTAGATATAATTGACTAGGAAGGGAGGCAGTGGGATTCATTGTAACTAGCAGTGCTTAAGCAGTAGGGAAAATTACTTGTCAAGGCATATATTATAGAACATTTGAGCATTGAATAGATGGTTAGAGAAGATGGTGATTTTGATTTTTTCATTTCAATTTGTCAGGCATGTAAGATTCATGGAATCTTGTAAACTATTTGATTACAATCTAATGATTATTCAATATCAGAATGATAAAGTCATTTAAATTTCTTTTATCTTGTCCAGATTCAAATAGGTTTGCTTTTATTTTTGGTGCATTGTCTTGGAAAGTTCTACCACATTAAATAGTATATTTTGGTCTTGTATTGTATAACATATATAAACATATAAAGTGTGTTTATGTTTAGAATGAGAACTTCCTACTTAATCTGTGGTGGTTTTACTGGACTTTTGAGGCTCCTCTCAGATATTACTTTGTTTATGAAAAATTTTAAGTTATTGAAGTTTTAGTTGAGAGTAAAATTAATATGAATGAATAGTATGGTATGGATGTTTAATACTTTGAAGTCTTAAACACTGATAGAAATACAGAAGTTAAAAAAAGGTGTTCATTTCATGATCCATATATCATACCTGGAGCATTGTATTAAATTCTGGTTGCCATTATTTATGAGGATTAGAAATACATGGGCCTTTACTCAGAAACTCATGGTTAGGATTTGCAGAGAAATCTCTTGTTTGAGTGACTGTACTATGGGTGATTTTCTTCAAAGAACAGAAAAATAATCATGTGCTATTTGAAGGGATATAATTTAAGATGAGCTAGATTTCTGTTGTATGACCCTAAGTTATAGAACCAAGACCAATGAGAGGAACGCAGAGGAAGACAAGTTCAATTTTCAGGAATGTGATATCTCCAGAGTGATTAAACATAGCTTTGGTAGGGACACTGTCTGAAGTACATCACTGGAAAATTAAAGACTTTAAAAGTTCTTTTCATAAGATTTTGTGAGCCTATGATTAGAGGTAATGTTAAACTCCCTCATTTGATCTCTTAGAATATTTTGTGTCCATACAGTATGTTTTGACGCTTCATTAGATTTAATTCTCACATTCCTTATAGAGTGTCTTTTATTTTCAAATTGAACATAAGTAGTGTCAAGTCTATAACTAAATTGTAAGAACTTTAGATAAGTCTTTCATGTAATAAGTTTGAATAAAGCTCTCATGAAAGAATTTTGAAGGAACCAGAATATAAAAGCACACACACACACACACACACTTCATAAGTATTAAAGGATTAAAAATTATGAACACTTCCATATATTTCCACATAGATTCATATTCTGCTTACTGGAAACTCTGCATACGATCTTCATTTTTGCTTACTAAATCAAATGGGATCAAATGGGAGTAATTATACAGAAAAATTGTACATTAATTTTTTTGATGTCAGTGGCTTACTAGTACTGTGTTTAAAGATCTTCCCTTTAAACATTTAATGTTCCCTTTGTGTCTCTGCTAAATCATGATGGACAGATATTATAATATTGTTTCTTTCTAGAACACTGCTCTATATCAGTGGGTCACTTTATGTGGGTTTTTTCATTTGTGTCATGGAAGTTTGATTTTGGTAATTTAATTTCAGCCATTCATTTATGACAAATATATCTTTACCTGATTCAGTTGAGTTTTATTTGATTGTTTTGATACTTTTTATTGTTTTTGTCACTATTTTTGGTTTTAGGATGAAATTTAGAACCATTTACAACTTATCAATGAAAATAATTATTTTTAACCAAGTTAATTTTAATAGGGTATCAAATTTTAGAATTAACTTACAAAACTATAGGTATTTATCTGTATTCCAATGTAGAATGATGTATTTTTAGCCTGCCATTTTTCAAAAATTAAGGAATTTGACTTCCAGATGTATGCTGCTTATTTTCTCTTTTGTAGGTCTATAATTTATGCAATACTATGTAAAATATAGTATAATTTGCAGAAGTTTCCTATATTCTCCTTCCTTACAAAGAGGCCTATCACTTCTGTGTTCCAGAGCCAAAAAGCCTTTACAAATGAATTATTTTCCATAGGCATTATATAGAAATTTACACTTAGAATTCATGCAGCAAATTATTCAAATTTATGTACATACAAATAGCTCCTCTGAGAAATGATGTATATATGAAATAGTATTTCTAGAGTTCTGATTGGAATAACAACAAAACACTGATTAAATCACTCTAAGAATGTGTCGGATTACTTGGAACATCTGACCCATATTAATCTCATGTTAGAAAACAATAGTAGGAATTCATGATTATTCAGGGAAATTTACTACTCTCAGCATCCTGAGAATTACCTTCTGGAAATAACCAACCTGCAGATGAGTGAGTGTGGACTGTTTTTACAACAGGGTGTAGCTCTCAGTTATACCATGGATATAGCTGACAAGATATTCCAAAGGTCTTACTGAAAAATTCTTCAATATCATCTATGAGTTATATATTCATTTGACAGGAACATGTATGATTTGAAAAAAAAAATTCTACAATTGTAAATGTGTCCAGTTATTTCAAGTCTCCACTGAAATCAATAATCAGATTATTTTGTGTCCAGATGTGATCTTGACTGGGCCTTTTTTCTGGTTCCACAGAACAAATGTCAATCGTCCCCTTAATGGCTCTGTTTTTCTCTCTCTAGTAATGGTTTCAGTCCTTAATCCTATCCCTTTCTTCATTTTAGCATCCAATCCTAACTTTTCTTTAAAGGAAAATAAGTCTTTAGTCAGGAACTCACTCCAGTGTATCTCCATCTGAGCTCCAAAGCTGCTTAGAACATCATCCTTTCTTCTTCTCTTTGCTCTTAACTGTAACTGATTAACCACCTTTCATAGCTATTCATTTCTTTCTCTTCAAAAATACTGCATTTTGCCTTATATTCAAATCTTGGATTTTACCAGATAGCCAGTCTTAATTCTTTTGGCTTCTTACTCATCAGTTTTGCCCTGAATAATGTTTGTTTGTGTCTATTTTTATCCACACATCTTTATCTCAGAATGCAACTTCTCTTTTGGGTCCCAGGTTAATTATTTAAAAATTTCTACAAGGCCTCAAAGTTAGCACATCAAATCCTCTCCACCCTCTGCATCCTCCCACTCTGTTCCCAGCCTTTCATGAGAAACTGGCAAAACATCTTTAATTATTTTCCACCTTGATAATCTCATAAGTTGCTGCTGTTGATCTTGCTCTGAAATGACTCTTGCATCTGTTTCTCCTCATCTCAACTATTTGTCAGGATCTAGCTGTTTCACCTCAACTCTGCTATTACCATTGTGTACCTAGACTCCTGAACATCATCCTGTCTCGTCCACTTTACTACATGTTCTAGGGCAGTGACACTGAAACTCTTGCTCTCAAAGTCCCTTTACAACCTGAAACAAAGAACTTTAAACTCTTGTGGGGTTTATCTGTTGATAAGGTCTTATTATAAATTGAAACAAATTTAAAATATTTTAAAAATTACTGTTATGGTGTTACCATGAATAACCTATTTTTATTAAAATTAACTAGATTGTTTCACATTGTTTATATTTTTTAATGACTGGCATAGTGGAAGATAATTGAATTCTTACATCTTGTTCTTCATTCAGTCTGTGGTGATAAATTGTTTTGATTGAAGTCTATGGAGAAAGTATGACTTCATGCATACATATACATACATATATTTGGAAGAGTATTTAATATATTTTTCATAATTGTGAATATTTAACAAATCACAGTTCTTTAAAGGTGAGTTGTGATGTTAAAAATCTAAAATCAGATCAGTGAACGTTGTGTTTTCTGTTGCATTAAATTTTACTGGTTTTATACTTTGATGGCTTTTTTGCAAAAACATGATTTTATAATATGCATTAGTTGTTTGCAAAATATTGGTTTCCTGTTTGCTGATCTCAAAATATTGACACATTTTCTTGTATAATATCCAGAAAGCCCCATCTTTTGATTATCACTTCTAACCTCATTGAAAATTCTGTAAACATGGGGAAGCATATTGGGAAGCATGCAGTTTTATGATGGTGAAAATTAACTTTTCTAAATTTCTAATTTTGGCTTAAAAATTTTATTATTGGCAATAAATATGCTCAATTTCTCTCAAAGTTATAGCCTCTTTTCACTCAGTTTTGAAAATATTTGTCAAATATCCCACTCTGAATTGCCAGTTTTCTGTGGTTACCCCTGAAAGGCATCTGGTTCAACTAGCAAGTGGAACGATGATCCCACAGTTTGTCTTTGGAAAAGTTACCCAAGTTACATGTGCTGAAGAAGGATACGTCCTATTTTTTCACCCCCAATGTTAAAAAGATATGGATTTAAATTTCAAAATTTAATACAGTTAATATTTATAACAATTCTTTAAGAATATTAATATACCAACTTTAAAATTTTATTTATTTTGTACTATTGGTGTGTAGTAATGAATAATACAGTGACTTTTAGCGTAGGTATCATTTTCATTATTTGTGCACCAACAGATTTATCCACTGCTGCTTTTGCACATAAGTGCAAATATAAGTGAAATCAAAGTAAATAATCTGTGTTGTTAGTAGGAACATTACTACTACTAGTAGTAGTGCTAGTAGTAGTAGTAAAATGCTTTGACTAAAGACACTGTGGAAAGGTCTTAGGTACCTTCAGGAGTCCATAGACCCTGGTGTGAAGCAACTGCTAATGCAGAGGATAGATCCCAGAGGATAGAAAAGCTGAACTCAGCTGTTCTCCCCATCGCCAGGACCTCCTCCTGTCGTGCTGAAATTCTCTGTGTTCCTGGAGAGCCAGTTTTCTTTGTGAGTCTGTGGTGCTGTGTTTACTACAGTCATTCTAGGATTTGCACTGCTTACCTCCCCTTTCTTTACCTGTTACATCCCTCCTTATCCTTTCAAGTCCTAGATGAGATGTCACATACTCAGTAAGCTGGATACTCTATGCACAATAAAATGATAAAGCATCAAATTTATAATGATAAGTTTAATGTGAAGTTAACAATACACAAGAGAGAATTAGATTGAAATTCTGGAGAAAAAACGGTTTTAGTTTACTCTGTTACTGAGCATTGTTTGTAACTGGATGAGTCACTTGGAACTTTCATGTCTTGATCTATGAGGTAAAAGAATTGCAATATGAATTATGAATTTCTCATTAAATTGGGAGAAAATCTTACTGTGGAGTTATAATATATGGAGACAGTATTGTCTTTGAAACTTTACTAGAACAGAATATTTACTGCTTTGTGACATTAAATAAGGAAACATTCTTGCCTCGCTACTCCTATTTTTGATCCATAAAGTAGAAGTTATAATTTCTTTTTTTAAAAGATTTATTTAGAGAACTGGGGTATAGCCCAGAGGTACATATGGGGGGGGGGTGAGAGAATTCACCAGATACAGAGTGGAGAACAGAACAGGTAGATTGACTGAAATACACTGCTGAGGGGAGCAGCAGGTAAGACAGGAGAGGTCTGCTGTGCCATGTGGGTCACCTCCTTGGCCAGGGATTGAACTGTGCTGCAGTGGCTGCAGATAGCTGCATAGTGCTGCACCTTAACCCCTTGTGCCATCAGGGAGGCCCAGGAAATTATAATTTATACATCATTCATAGTGGTTTTCCAATGGTATAATTGAAAAAAAGAACATTTACTGAACTCTAAAATTTCTACAAAGTAGATTATCTATGTTTGTGCTATTTCTTTCAAGGAGCTACAGATTCAAATTTTAGGTTTCATTTTTTTGCATTACACTAATTTTTAAAGTTAGGATGTCTAATTATGGGGCAAATATCTCAGTCACCTTATTATTCATAGCTTCATCACAGACTCAGACTATTAGGTGTGTGAAGGGGAGCCACTGCAATGCCTGTGGTAGCCTCCTGTGTGCAGGGGGTAGGTGCCATATGCTGGGCCTGCGGCCCCATTTCATCCTCACAGGGACCCTACAGAGCAGATGGCACCATTCAACCAATACGTATGAGAAGAATGTGTTGTGGGGAGTGTTTACGTAGTTTTCTTAAGGTCGGTAGTATTTAGTTATCTAATCTAGACTAATTTTTTGGTCATGTAGTACAGGTCATCACCTATTCTATTTATTTAGAAAAGAAGAAAAGAGGTCCCAAGAGGTAAAGTGATTTCTTCAGGACTCCCCCCTGGCTGGCATGTGGCAGTGAAATTCTGAATCCTCGTGCTTGGTATTTTTGTTAGCTTCTCTGTTGCTGTGTTTGTACTTCTTCAGTTGTTGCCCTCATCGATAAAAACATATTTTTCTTTATCTTAATCTTACTTAACATTTGCTTATTTTTAAAGTAACATTTGATTTACTTGTAGATTTTTACTGGGATTTAAAATTCAATGTTTTTTTGAAATAACAGATTATCATTCTCTGAGACCACAGTCTTCCAGTCTATCTGCTCATAGATGTGTGTTCTACCATATAAAAACTAGCCATTCATTTGACGGATGCTCTTGAATTTGTATGTCAGTTACCAATGGACTTTTCTAAGTATGAAGCAATTCTGAGATACTATCATTGGAAAACAGTGTATGATTCATTCCCTCTTCATTCTGCATGTCCTGAGACAATAAGATTTACAGAGGCATCCCCACAAAGGAAATGAGATATAAAACATGTGGTTCTCTTTGTTTCTGCTTTCATGAGATAAAAGAGCCAAATTTTTTAGAGAAAAGAGTAAAATCTGTTGATGGCTAAGCATGTCTGGATATATTCATTTAATTTTTCATATAGAATACTGAATAAGCTTTTAGGTTTAACTAGTCAGTAATTCCATTATCATCTTTTATTTGCTTTGTGTAGTCTCTTTCTCTCAGTGTAGATATTTATGTGTGTGGGTGCTTATGTATTTACACCTATAAACATAAACACAGAAGTTATTTTGTGTGCATTTTAAACATTTTTGAAATATAATATGTACACAAAAGTACACCAATCTTAAGTATACTGCTTAATAAGTGTTCATATGTAACTGTAATAAGAACCCAGTTCTGGTTATACAACATTACCAAAGCCACTTCATGTCCTCTTCCAATTACTGCTTTTTTGAAGATTACCATATGGCATATTAATTTTGCCTATTTTTAACTTCACATAGAAGGAGCAAGTCTCTAAATATCTTCTATAACTAACTATTTTAGACCATTATATAAGTAAGATTCAACTACAGCATTAAGCATAGCAATAATTCATTCACTGTCATTGCTATATAGTATCCATTATATCAATCACTATATTTTATTTTTCTATTCCACTATTCATAGACATTTAAATTGCTTTCAAATCACACAAATATACTCACACCCTATCTTAACTGTTATTAATAATATATAAATAACCTAGAAATCATTAAGTAAAAGACAAACAACGTGATTGATAATGACAAAAAACTTTATAGACTCAAAAGGACAGTCAGCATATAAAAATGATCAATTTCAGTAATCACCAAGGTAATGCAAATTAAAATCATAATTATATATCTACCATATCTACCAGAATGGCTACAATGAGAAAAGAAGGAAAATATGAAGTGTTAATGAAAATATGAATACTTTCAACTACCATATACTGTTGGTAACAGCTCAAGTTGGCAAAAGTATTTGGTAAACTATTTTGTCAGAATCTACTAAACTGAAAATTCATATACCGTGATCCAGCCTTTCCATTCCAAGTGTATATATTCAGGGTAAATGTGTGCACATGTTTTCCAAAGGCCATATAAAGACTGTTATAGAGGTACTGTTTCTAGTTGCCAAAATATGTATTTTTGTAAGCTTGAATTTTTAGTTTTAAAATTGTTTATTTATTTTTATTCAGAGGAATCCAACATTTTTAAACTAAAATAGCGTTTAGCATTCTATGGGTTGGGAAACTTGAAGTTTGGTAGTATTATATTTCTTGAGCTGACTGGTATAAAAGTCATTTGAAAAAGTTGAAATTGAGATTTGACTTTAATCTGCAATTGAAATGTACATTAATCATCCCATTAATGTCTGTAAGTTATTTTTGGAAACATTGTGCATTTTAAAAATTGGTGTATATTGTCAGCTCTCGATTATAAATGGAATGGGAGTAGTTCTACTGTTACCTCTAAAAGGAATAATTATTAGTATTTTTGAGTGCTTTTATAATATAATATTCTGGGATTTCACAACATGGGCAAGTTTCTAAGTTAAAGCAAACAGAATATTTCTTTTGGAACTCAAATGAAGCTAAGCAAAGTTTCAGAAGGTGATAGAGGTCAATATTGTTGAAGTTTGACAGCATTGTTGATAATCACAAAACTTGTTTCTGTAGATGGCATTTACAAAAATCTTGCTAGACTGAATGTAAAGGACATTAAAAAGACGAAATGGTAAATGAAAACTTTAGTGTTTTCTTGAAGAATTTTGATGTAAAAGGAAGCAGAGAAATAGATATTGTTGAGAGGATCCAAAGTCAGGAAAGAAATAATGAAGCATAAGCTGATGGAAAGATTATCATAGAGAAAGCTGGTGATGCAAGAGAGACAAAACAATTGCTGAAGTGGTCCCTTAGTGTCAGAAATTTGCAGGCAGGAAGAACATGTAACCTTGAGTAACACTTTGATCTCTTTTTTCCATCTTTTCTATGGCTGGCAATGATAGATAGGGGAAAATTAGATAAGCATAAGTTTTTGTTAAAATCCTATTAAGTTGGGAACCACAAAGAGGGATATGATCTGGTATCAGCATATCGCCCCTCCTAACCTTCCATTTATTCTGCACTAGGACACAGATTCAGAGTACAATACCTCAGCTGAAAGTTTTAGAAATCAAAGCTGATAAATAACAGAACTTCAACCGTATTTCTCTTAAATCTCTTTAACACTATTATCTGTAAAACTTGTGCAGATTTTGATAGATTGATACTTTGTACCACACAATGGATAACCTGGTAATATTTCATCAATTTGTCTCCTTGGATTCCAAACTAGTTTACACAGGTTAGTTTACTTTCCATGTATTTGTCCATGTATTTGGAATGTTAAGTATTAAGCAATATTGCATTAATTACCTTTCAATGGTGTGTGAAATTTTAAGGTAAAGTTCATCTGAACAGGAATATTAAGGCTTCTTTATGTATAGCATGTAAAGTTCTTATAGTGGGCTAGCAAGCAGAGGGAGGAATACAGAATTCAAAAGATGTGAAACAGCTACTCTCTTTTACATGTTATTCTAAACTCCTCATATCATAAATGAAATGAAAATAATTCTTTAAGATAGTTTTTTTTTTAACTCTTTAATTATTAACTCACTAGTTATCCAGGACAAATAACTTACTCAATAAAAACAAAAATCACTAAAATTCTAGTCTATAATGTTCATAATGCTTCAATCTCAGCTCTTGTGAAAAATTTTAAATTTCTTCTTAATGAGTCTCCCTATCTATAGTAATTCATAATCACTTTCTGTAGATCAGGAAGCTGAAGTAGGATTTTTCCAGTCTCAGTTTTGGCTGAAGCCCCAAAGACCAAAATACTGGGTACCAAGAATATAACAAAGTTGGGAAACATGTCTCAATTGAGTTACGTAAGGAAATGTGACCAAAAACTTACTTCCTGACCTTAAGGTCAGCCTTTACCTTATGACCTGAAAGGGTTAAGACTGAAGAGACTAAGGGAGAGGAACTTGGAGGAAGTTATGCAAGTGTGTGTTGTTTCCGTTGTTCACCACCACATAGAAGGGAGGAAAATACCTTTCCTGACTCCCAACCCTCGGGAGAGACAGAATGATTGTCTCTGTGTATTGGGGCCCGCATAGAGTACAATTTCCTGACCCCCTTTGCAGAAGTCTTGGCTGTGACTACTGTCAAGAGGAAGCAGAACTCGGAGAAGAGGGTGTCTGGGAGGTGAATATACATGTTCCATTGTTAGGAAAAAGAATGTTTGGGCATTTATTATAGCTCAGATGTGGGTCATATGAGAAAGAATATGAGAAGGAGAAAGGAAGTTTGTGAACAAGAGGGAGCAAGAACACACAGCCAGCTTGAAGTTCAAAACAAAGGAACTTTGCCCAGAAGTGCATAGGGGGGTGTCAGAGTCCCTCCAGTGTCTGTGAATGGGGCTGCAGAACACCTGACCTGAGGCTGAAATCAGGAGCAGTCAGTTGGAGAGAAGCGTGGCCATTCTGTGGTACTCTGAGGTTCTCAAAGAAGAGATTTTGAAAAGCCCACCAAGAAGCTGCAAACTAATGAGCAGAACAGCACAAAGTCTAGTCCTGCTGGCATCCTCTTTTATGGCTTCCCTGTTTCAGATGGTCTGGCTGGGGAGAGGGGGTTTCATTTTTTTGAATGAAGTTCAACTTTTTGATTACTACCAATGAGTGGGTATCTTAATTATGGAAGAGGCAATTTTAGAGGGACTGAAAGTACTGGGTCTCTAAAGGGGAAGGAACATCTTTTAATTATCTGACAGTGACTGAAAGTGTATGATATCTGCTGGAGAGTTCATTATTGACAGTGCAATTACCAGCTCACAGAGCAGGTTTGGATGGGCGTTTGTGTATGTGTGTGTGTGTGTGTGAGAGAGAGAGAGAGAGAGAGTGTGTGTGTGTGAGAGAGAGTGTGTGGGTGAGAGAGAGCGAGAGAGAGAGAGAGAGAAAGAGAGAGAGAGAGAAAGAGAGAAATAGAATTACAGCAGATTGAGTCCTCTATGAAGTCTTCTAGAATCTAGCTCATTGAATAGCTAGTTACACTGGTTTCCTAACAGTGATTGATTGGAACAAGAAAGGCTTATCTTTCTTTATCCAGATGCCACCACATTCATTTTGCAAGAAAGGAGTTAATCTCTTGTTGCATCTGAAACTTTCAGTGGGATTTTTGTCCAAGATATGTCTCATCGTTAACTCATGTGTCCCTGTAGATATTTTAATGATGATATAATTCAAGAGAGAGCTTTCTTGTCTCTATTACAAATAATGTTATACATAAAACATGCTGCAAAGGGAAGCTGTAAAGAAGTAGTTAAAACTGAAGCAGGTTTCTCATAGTGACTGCCTTTGAGGCATTTTCATTCAGTTCCTTGGGCTCCCCAACAGTAGCTAAGACTCTTTTATCCAAAGTCTCCTCAGTGCCCCTAGGCATGATTTAACCCAAAGGGCTATGAAGCTTAAATTACTTGTGTCCGTTCCAAATTTCTGCTCTGGAATTTATTTACTTACTATCTTGTTCTCAATTTTTGGTTTCTGGCATTAAGGAAAACATTCCATTTTACTAGCTAGTTAGTATAAGTTTCCAGAGACCAGTAGAATTCAAATTTTTATTTGGAAAATAGGGCCCATAAATTTGTAGTAATGTGCATATGTGTGTGTGTGTGTATATAAAATGAGGCTATTTTGTATGTTTGCTTAACTAAAACAACACTGATAACTTTCAACTGATTTGGACTCAGTTTTTTTCTGGCTACTTGTCTTACTACTTTTGCAACATGGACAGGAGTTAGGTTACTGTGTATTGGTAGATAAGATAAAACATTAGGGACTGTTTAAATTATTTACCAAAGTTACCCAATTTAATTCTGGAAACAGGGCTTTTATGAAGAAATGCTCTTCCACAATTATTAGCCCTGTTTCCAAATGAGCTAACTGACACAGTCTGATGTAAGTACTACAAACCACTTGGAGAAGTGGTTTCACATTTTAATTTTCCTATTGATGTCTTCTGACGAACTAGAATATTCTTAACAAATTCTGATTTATTAATCTTTTATTTTAATCCTTTTGCATTTTATTTAAGAAATCTTTGCTACTCCAAGGTCATGAAAATGTTTTTTCCCCCAAAGCATTATTTTTTATGTCTTACATTTAGTTCTTGTAATTAATTTATTCTCTCTATATGATGTGGGGTAATGTCAAGATTAAGTTTTAAAATAGACAATGCAGCATATTTATTTAAAAGGTTATCCTTTACTAAAGTGCGGTTGTAACCATTGCTTCTCTTTTCTGTCCATTGGCCTATTCCTGTTTACTCTTTTGCTGTTCACAGGAATCTCTTATAACTGCAGGATTCCCGTGTGTTCTCTAGCTGTATTCTTTTTCAGGATTTCCTTGGCTAATATAAATCCTTTACATTTCCATATAAATTTAAGAATCACTTTTTCCTTTTTCATAGAGACACAAAATTTGGGGATTTTCACTGACTTAGCATGGACAATTTTGATTCTAATTTGTGTTTAAACATTAAATTAAAAGAATTGCACATGGGGAAAGAGACAAAGCGAACAATCTAATTGGGAATGAAGATATTTACCTTGGCATTGGAATAAACACCTTTTCAGAAATGTGACTGGACCTGCAGTAATGATTATGTGAAACCACATCAAACACAAATTATGGATCTAAATAGAATTCTGTAAGAAAGGGAATTAGGGACCAACCTGATATCCAACTATTCCATAAATCAAGGGTGATTTCACAAGGGTAGATATTTTGGTATATTTTTGGACCTAGGAAAATGCCTGGCTCGAATAGGTGCTCACTATTTGTCAAATATTCAGACTATGTGTTTCTGTTTATGGATGAGAGGTGTGTGGGAGAAGTAGTTTGAACTTGAAAACTTATATTTAAGGAACTTTCCCACCCATCCCCAAAACAGAAAATTACAGGTGATAGTTGATATTAATCATGTTATTATTCATTTAATAACAGTCCTGGATATTGTATCATAATACCTATAAAACATAAATTTCAAAATCACTAAGACCGATAAATTTTTGATCACCTTTCAAGTTTTGAATTTATTAAAATACAGTGTAGTATATTTTATTTGATTTTTTATCTCAAGGTGCTCATGTAATAACTCTATTTTGGCAGGAACATAAGAAAATTGTTCTGGATTTTCAGCTTGAAATTTTTAAGGAGTGCACTAAATCTGTCTGGTTCAGTTTTCTTCTCCCAGGCACACGGTCTTGCCTATTCTGTCCTCCTTCTCTTCCTTTTCCTCCTTACGGAAGAAGCTCTCATCGCCCAGCCCATCTATGGCTGCTTCCTTCCTTTGTCTATGATTTGCATCTCATTGACTTCTATTTACAAAGGTGTGGGAGGCAGGGAGAGGGTAATGTCGGTGATCAATTAAAACTGTGATTACCTTTCTAAAGTTTTTCCACTCAACTGGATCTTTATAACATACTCAGGTTTTATATTATAATGTTAAGAAAATACCAACATGTCTCTGAAACCCAGGCTTTTCTCATCAGTCTCCTTTTCCAGAGTTCAAAGATAAAATTTTCTTTTTGAGAGGAAGGGGATAAAAAATGGATTTGTTTTATGAATTTTTGAAATGGAATTATTTAAGAAATATATTCAATGAGGTTCCATCTTGCTGATGTCTACTTTTAAATTTCTCCATGTGCTGGATTCTTCTTAGAAGAAAGTCAGGAAATTATGTTTTCAAATAACATCTCTGTAGACAGTTCAGATAATCAACCACTGGGTTCAGTGAGAGAAAAAAACAAATTAATTTTTGACTGATTTATTTTTTCTGTATTAAAGAGAGAAGAACTTTACTGTGTAGATTTCCTTTAAGGTAGCTGTCACTGAAAAATCTTAAACATTTTTTTTTTTAAATTGTACTGTTGCAGGAACACGTAACATGAGAACTATACTCAACAAAATTTTAAATGTAAATGCAGTATTGATATATTGTCAGAATTACACAACAGGCCCCTAGAACTTCTCATATGGCATAACTAGAACTTTATGTTTATTGTATAGCCACTTCCAATTTTTCCCTTACTTTAGCCAACCACCATTTTATTCTCTAATCTGTTATAGGTATCTCATGTAAGTGGAATCATGCAGTATTTATCCTTCTCTTTTAGGTATACTTCACTTAATATAATGCCCTCCAGCTTCATACATGTTGCATGTGGCTGGATTTCCTTCTTTTTTAAGGCTGAATAGTATTCTATCCTATATGCACAGCACAGGTTTTTATCTATTCACCTGTGAATGTGTGAATGTGCACTTAGGTTGGTTCCACATCGTGGCCATTGAGAATAGTGCTGCATTGACCAGGGGAGTGCAGGTTCAGGGAGGAGCTGGGTTAATAGCCCAGTCACTGTGTGCTGAGGGGGTGGAGAGGAGCTGTGGTGAGAGTTCTAGCAGCTGCATTTTCGGTGGGCCCTAGAGGACCGGCATACACTGGGCCCCATCATACTTTGAGACAGGTGAGATAAAAGCCAGTCAATAGGGAAGAACCTTAAAAAACTAGTTGTTAGATTCATGGTCCTATTCTGATCCTCCTCAGGGCTCCCTGAGGTGGTGTCTCAGTATGCTGGACCAAAGGTGGAGGTTAGGGGTAGGGGAGCATAGTTCTGCTTTCTTGCTAGTTTCATCACAGCAGGATTGCACCAGGATTCTATACCCATTGCATTGGGTATAGAGAACTCTCAACTAGTGTCTGGTTCTGCTTTTCTACAAAGGTCACTGATCCATTTTTGCTATTGAGTCTGTGTGTCCATGCAGGGGAAGGCAGCCCTAGAACTTACTAGTCCATCTTGTTGAAGTCGCTCTCAGTCAAACTTTTCAGAGGTGTTTTCCTTCATTCCATTTCCTTCCCTGTTCCTCTGGATTCTGTATCTTAGCTCAACACTGGCTTTTTCCTTTGCTAAATCCCCTGCACAGTTTTCAGTCTTCATCTTAAACTCTTAGGAATATTTGGCACTGTTAACCAACCCTTCCAGAAAGTATTGTTTTTCTTGAGTTGTGTTGACACCACACACTTTTAGATTTCCTCCTTCCTCTTCAGCAGTTTATTCTTTGTCTTAATTGCCAACTTATCTCCCCCCAATCTGCTCATTAAATGTTGGACTCCTCATGTTTCAATTCCACATCCCTTTTTTTTCTACTGCTGATGCTCTTTTCTACAAGTGATTCATCTGGTCATTAGAATCATCTGAGGAACTTTTAAAATCCTGATGCTTGGGCCTCATCCCAAACTAATTAAATCTCAAGGAAGGGTGGTGTGATAGGCATCAGTAGTTTGCAAGTCTCCTTAGGTGAATCGAATCCACACCAAAGCTCAGAATCACGACAGATTCCTTTGACCGATTCCTTTTATATCAGAATTATCAACATTTGAGTTTGAGTTTTGAGTCTATAACCAATACATGCTATTGCATGTGACACACAGTAAACAATGATAGAGAACATTGTTAAATGAATTCTGGAATGACTAAAGAGAAATTTAGCATGTTGGTAGTTGTGTGATTGGTGTTTTGATGTAAGCTTTGATGTTCCTTGTGGAATCTTGTTATTTCGTTGATATTGTAGGTAACTCTCCCAGATAGACTCCAAGATAATGGTTTATAGGCAGAAAGGGATTGTTTTTAACAGCAGGTCTCGGGGGTGAGGAAGGTGGGTTCAAACTTGGATCAATGCTTTTGCAGCTGGTTCTACCATTGCTGCCACATGCTGTCACTATGTGACATTTCAGGGTTACAATTAGCAGAAAGGGACTCCTGTACCTTAATATCCCCATATCAAAGTCTTTGGATGTGACTTGCCTCCAGGGCAAGGTTCCTTCCTTTAGCTGAAGGCTACTCCAGGAGAGAACCAGTTCAGAGCCTGAACTGCCAAGGTTCCCTGTGGCAGCCTCTGTTCTGAAGCTGCCATCCACTGCTGGTAGAACTGAATTATCAACGGAATGGGATCTCTGGCATCACGCCATGTATACCTTTGATTTAAAGGTGAGTAGACTAGGCCAGAGAATGGTATGTAACTGGGCCATATGGGTCTGTCTGGGGTTACAACACAAGTCTCTTGATTTTTAGACAAGTGCTTCAATTATGCCCATACTTTACTCAACTTTATAATGTGTAACTGGTTAGTTTACTTTATTAATATATCTGTTAGGTCAAAAGGGAAACATTTTTGCTATGAGTGGAGAACTGGGAAAACATAAGTATTATTCCTATTGCAATTGGTAGCAGAGTTGTTACTATGCATTCTTATTCTCTGGGGCAGGATATAATATTATTTCTACATAGTATGGAAAGTAATTGCACACTAAACATTTTGTTTGAATTGAGGTTTCAGTTTAATTTCTTATATTATGAGATTTAAAATAAATTAGTAAGCCCTTTAGAAGTAATGAGATACATAATGTTTTACACTATTGAGAAATATACCATATAAATTGAAGGGATTTATGGTATTCAATAAATAACCTCCTATGTGATACCAAGTGAATAGAGACATAGCTTTTGATGATATTTGAAAATTCTTAGTGTTTAAATCCTAGATTTCTTCAAAGAGAGGTTTCTACTTTCTGAAACATATTTTTCTTTGAGCCATGGGTGATGTAATTGCATAATTAAAGATAGACAAAATTTGAAAATGTTTGCAAGGATTCCAACATTTCCTAATGGAAAGATAAAGTAGGGGAAGTTAAAATAAATGTGATAAATAGACAGTAAATAGATAAAGTTGGGAAGATAAAGTAAATGTGGGTCATTATTCTTAGTTATGTTTCTTGGCCCATTATAACAGACTTGTTATAATATAGGAACATTATTCTTAGTTATGTTTCTTGGCCCATTATGCAGACCTGACCACACACATTCACATATACCCATAAACACATTCTTTTCAAATAAATATAAACTAATTAAACTCAACTAGTCATATAAATGTATCTCTCACCTGCATTTATAAACCTTTTCACAGATTAGTCTGTGAGAACAGAATGGAAATAAATTAAAAAATACTGTCAAGAGAGGTAATAATAAGTTATAGTTATGTAAATACAAATCAGGAGTATGCAATAACTACAATTATCTAGATTAATAAATAATTTATTATTAAATATGGGAGATATTTGTATTTTATCTCTGTCAGATTATCCATTGAACTAGAGATTCTTCAATATAGAAGAACATATGTGGTCTTTTTGCAAGATGAACATCTTTTTGCAAGCTGGCATGTATACACTTGTAGCTGTGTTTTTCATAAACCTGAGCATATGATTAAGATGTCAGTTCAGTATGATCACTTATATACAGAATTTGCCTCTGGTAAGTTTGTGGACTTTTAAATAAGAGAATCTTTCCCCTGAATTTTTCAGCTTCTTTCCAGCTCTTTCTTTTTTCTTCTTTTTATATGATTGCAACTTTTAGAGAAATCTGAGGGGTAGGAATAGAGATTTTCCATAATGGCACAATCTTCCTCATTATCGACATTCCCTGCCACATAGTACACTTGATACAACTCATGAGTCTACAGTGACACATCTTATTCATCAAAAATCTGTAATTTGCAGTAGAATTCTTCCTGGTTTTGAACACTCTACAGATTTAGACAAGTGAAAAATGACAAGTATCCATCATTATTGTATCACACAGATTATTTTCCCTGCCCTAAAATTTCTCTGTGCTCCAACTATTCATCTTTTCTCTCCACTTCTAATCTCTGGCAACCACTGGTCTTACTGTTTCAGTCTCCATAGTTTGTCTTTCCCAGGAGGTTGTATAGTTGGAACTGTACAGAATATAGACTTTTCAGATTGGCTTCTTGCATGCAGAAATATGCATTTCATTTTTCTCCATGTTTTTTATGGCTTGACAGCTTATTTGCTTTTAGCAATGAATGATACTCCACTGTCTAGATGTACCTCAATTTATTTATCCATTCATCTACTGAAGGAGAACTTGGTTGCTTTCAGTTTTTGGCAGTTATGAATAAAGCTACTATGAACATTGTTTCTTTTGGCTAAAAATCCAGAAGCACAATTGCTGGGTTATATAATAAGAATGTGTTTCATTTGGTAAGGAATCACCAAACTGTTTTCTCAAGTGGCTGTGCCATTTTGAATTCTCATCAACAATGGATGACTATTCCTTTTTTTCCACAACCTCTTTGGCATTTTTGTGTCAGTTTCTGCATTTTGGCCCTTTGAATAGATACGCAGTGGCATCTCATTTATTTTTAATTTACATTTCCCAGGTGATATATCTATATATTGTATCTGTTCATATTTTTAAAATTTCCCACCCATGTAACTCCTTTGTTGGTGTCTATTAAAGTCTTTGGTTCTCACTTTTTTTCTGAAATAAATGTCTTATTTTAGAAGTTTTAGGTTATAGAAAAGTTGCCAAAAAAACTATAAAGTTCCCAATAATATGTACCTAGTTTCCTCTATTATTAACATCTACTTAATATGGTGCCTACTTTTATAATTAAAGACTCAATATTGTTATTATTAATTGAAATACCTACTGAATTAAAGTTTCTTGTGCTTTTACTTACTTACTTACTTTCTTGTGCTTTCTTGCCTTTTTCTGGTACAAGAGCACAGAAACATGGTGCACAGCGTTCGTGTCTCCCTGGGCCTCTTTTCACTGGGATGGTTTCTCATATTTTTGCTTTTCACGATCATAAAACAGTGTCGAGAGGTACGGGTCAGGTATTTTTAAAATGCCCTCCATTGGGATTTGTCTGATATTTCTTTTCATGATTAGCTTGAGGTTGTATATTTGGGGAGAAAGACCACAGGTATAAAAGTGTTTTTTCATCACATCATACTAAAGGAACAGAGAATCAATGATTTATCACTATAGAGGTTAATGTTAATTACCTGGCTGAGGTGGTCATTCTCAGGTGTCCACTATGACAATTACTCCTTTTATCTTTCCTTACTGTGCTATTTAGAATGAATTCACTGGATCTAGCTCACACTAGGAGTGCGGAGTTATGCTATATTGATTTGAAAACGGAGACTCTAAACCAGTTATTTGCAATTTTGTGTGGAAGATTTATCTATTCTCTATCAAGTCTGTATTTATTCAGTCAATCATCAACTCATATACAGGTGTATGAACCCATGGATTTTTATTTCACACTTTAGATTACAGTGCAGTACGAGTTTATGCTTTGGATTTTAGCCCAATTTCATATCACTTTATTTTTTTGTTCAAAGTATTGTGGACTTTAACACTGGAAGCTCTTCCAGTTGGTACCTGTGTCCTTTTGACACAGTCCTGCTTTTTCTTTAAGTTTACTGTGTCACTACAAGATACCTACTGTTTGATTTTTTTCCCCCTTCTCATCTCCCTTTAGATGAGGATAACATCATTTGATTCATGAAGGGTGATTCTTAACCTGAGGTCCAAAGCTCCAGGAATTCTCTGCCTTCCCTTTCTTAGGGAAGAACATAGCTTTTGTTAGATTCTCAGTGGTATCTGTAACCTAAAAAAATGCTAAAAATCACTGTGCTAGACTAAAGGGCAGAAATAGTACAACCTACACATTTTATACACCTTGCCTTTCCTTGCTGCTTGCTTGCTTCAGTGCATGTCCAGCTAGCTCTGTAGCTAACACACTCATATTTCTTGTTCCACATACAATCAATCCTTCATTCAGATATGAGAAGATCTTTGACTATTATTGCTGAATTTGTAACTACAGAAAAGCAAAACTGTTTCCTTTAGAATTAGGGTCCTGGGTTAAGACAATTCTCTCTTCTACATTCTGAAATGGAGCTGTACGGTTTTGGTCACTAAAGGGTTATGTGAAATAAGAACTGTCAACAGTTAATGGAAAACTGAGCCTCCCCTTTGGAAAGAAAGTTCTGGATTTTTCTTTTAGTACTGGAAAACATTACATCATTAAGCTATACAGCCTGATACATTCCATGCATGACTTACTTATTAGTAATGACATTGGTTCAAGGTTAGGCATGTGAACAATAGAGAACTGGTTGTAAAGATGGTTTTTGATATAAAACATTACTTTCTCCAGTCATTTGATCACTTTGTGTATGGTTTTCTTAAATTAATATCATATTTCCATGAAATAAATCCTGTTGTATAACATATATGAGAATTGATTGATTTGCTGAAACACAACAAAATGGCATATTCAGATAAAATATTGGACTGAGATTTAGAATATGAAGACTAAATGAAGCAGGCATTAAGTGTTTGACATAATTAAAATCGTTTCATTCTTACTACTCCTTATTTTATATAAATAATACTGCTCAAATTCCAAATTATAAGATTACATGTAGTAAATACAGACATAGGAAAATATGCTCAATATAAATTTTTTTAGCATTTGTGTGGAAAATGAGTTTGATCCCTGAAAATCATGCATTTATGTGGAAAATGAGTTTGATTGACACTAAGGGAGGAGAGGTTTTTTGTCTCATCCTTAGTATGTATGAAATAAACTGACAGTAGCATTTAATAGGAGAAAAAGTGTAGATGCTTATTAATTTTTAATTTTACATGCATGGGGTGGGGGCAAGGCAAAAATAGAAAACTGTATTCAAAAGAATGATATGTAAGAGCTTGTATGCACTCATACAATCTTAACAGGGGAAGGAGAAGAATAATGGAGGCCACTAAAGGTAGAGTAAATGATTTTAAGAAAAGATGAGTAGGCCCTTAGAATAAAAAGTGAGAGGTGATTATTGCTGGGTGTGGGGTTCACTTTTAAGAGCCTTTTTTTGTCTGGTCAAGGAACATCTCAGGGAGAAGATTTGTAACAATAGAACTGCTTTTTTAAGATCTTTCTTTTAGGCAGATTAAAGGAGTTAAGAGAGAACCTCTCCCTGCACTTGCTCTTTTTCAGTGTCTTTAGTTCTAAATAATTTTTATGCCAAGAAGGATTCACATTCAGGCACCATACACAGCTGGAAGAAGAAAACACTCAGGCTGGAAGGTTCTTGACTACAAAATTCAGTGCTAACTGTCTTGTGTTGTCTGGTCATTTTATTGCTTAGAAGGAATGTAATTGTAAAGGATTTTTTATCAAGAGTCACAATAATAACAGCGCTTAATTGATCCAATACAAGTGTATTTTGTGATCAATCAATTCTGTTTTCCTCCTGTGAATGAGAAAATGTGCATATGGGTTTGAACACTAATTTGCATCCTAATATCCAATTTTCCAACATAACCTCATTTAGAGTCTTCTGTCTTTTGATAAGAGATGACAATTGATTCTACAGAGGTTACAATTTCACCTGCAAGGCATTGAAAAATCTCATTACCAGTCTGAGAATCTCTGCAACTGTGATATTGAAGCCATTAAGGCCATAAGAAGCAATTTTAAAAATCTATATAGTCTCCTAACACCTTTATGAGATTTAACTAATTGATTTTCTCTCATTTTTTAATATCAGACATCAACTTGAAAGTATTAATTGTATCAACTTATAGTATTTTTAGATTTTTCACAAACTTCTTTATATCTATCAAATCCAAAGGTAGTGGCTGTCTCTTCTCAGCAGATTGTATAATTAATTTACAACAGAATTTCCTGGGCCTCCCTGGTGGCCCAGCAGGTTGAGCACCACACTGTGAAGCATCCGCTGCACAGCAGCAAGAGTTCGATCCCCGGCCAGGGAGGGGACCCACATGGTGCAGCAGACCTCTCCTGCCTCATCCACTACTCCTCTCAGCAGTATATTTCGGTTGCTCTGCCTGTTCTGCTCCCCACTCTGTCTCTGGTGAATCTTCTCACCTCCCTCAAGTCTGGCCTGTACCCCTGCTCTAATATGCATAAGTAAATAAATCTCTAAAAAAAACAAAACCCAGAATTTCCTGACAGGTCAGAGCTGGAATTGCAAAACAAAGCCAGGTTCATTAATCTAAGAGTGCTTCACATAAATTAATATCATTTATGAAAGTGGTATATTTACCACAGTGTAGGATGCTCCAAGTATAGTCCTAATTTTCTGTGATAGGCATGGACTTTTTTAAACTTGGGAATATGATGACAAGGTAAGATTACATGGTAGTGAAGAAAAACAAACAAAAAATAAGCAACAAAACATTTTTCATTTGTAAGGAGAAAGAAAACAAGCATATATTATACAAAAATGAACAATGATGTAAATATATATATAAATGAAAAACATCATTCATTTGTTTTCAAGGATTCGTTTTAAGTGCTCTTAAGCAACTACCAATTTGGTCAAGATTCAATGACAATAACAACAACAAATATAGGTAGACAAATTAGAATTGGGTATGTAGATAAACAGACACATATTCAGAACAATTTAATATTAAAAATATTCAAAAGAAAATATTAATTCTAGTAGGATTGTATGGTTCCCAGTTCTGAAAAGAATTTATATATAAAATATATTTTATATATTATATATTTGCTGAATTGACTAGTACATATGTTATATATTTATATAATATGCATGTACGTTTTATCTATATGAAAGAGATAGAGTATCTTCCTTGTTTAATTGATATTGATAATAAGAGAATTATTTCATCATTTTCTCCCTGGGATAACATTTCACTCAAAAAAGAGAGCATTCATTGTGTATTCTTGGACAATATTATGTTCTAAATATCAGTGTAATGGTTTTATGATTACTTATGATCTCCTTTAGTCATGTCATTCCACACTATTCACATACTTTCTGTGCCTAGGTAGAACGTTAATGTTATATATTATTCAAAAGCGAACTTTGCTGATTTTCTTTTGCTGTTACGTTGTCTTCACTCTTTATATGTTTGTCTAGATTAAAATTCCTGCTTTTATTTAAATCAAAGTAACAGAGTATGCATCTGGTAAATTAAGTGCTGATTTTTTTCTTATTTTTAATGACAAACCTCTTGGACTTCTGATAATGTTTACTGTTTTTTATTTCCTCTTAGTTGGTAAAGCCATTTATGATATGCACTTAACTCAAAAAAGCAATTTATCTCAACTGAAAATGACCCATTTGTTTGTTTGCTATTTTTGAATACTTATCAAATTTTTCTTTTATTTTATTTTTTCTCTTTAGCCAGCAGTCAGCAGAGGACCTTGCCCGAGTACCTGCCAACTCAACTAGCAATATATTGAATAGGTTATTGGTCAGTTATGACCCCAGAATAAGACCGAATTTCAAAGGTTTGTTTTCCTCCAAGAGATACTACATTCTTTGCAGTTTAAAAATTAATTTTATATGGATACATTCATTTACTTGTAATATTCAAAACAATAAGAGTTCAGCTCGATTGTAACTATATACTATAATGTGCTTAGAAGTCAGAGCGATTTAATGTGAAAAATATTCGAGGCAAAATATTATATGGTACTCAGTTTAAAAAAAAACAAAAAAATATATTGTGAATTTATAGAAAAATCTCTGTAACTACAGTTTTCTTAATCTTAGTGATTTAAAATTTAGGTGCTGGATGCAGATCTAGTTTACATATTGCAAATTATAATTTGTAGGAGAATGCCTGTATACATATTTAGGGAAAGTGAATGGTTCTGGTAGATGTTTAGATTCTGTTTTGTTTTTTGTTAGCATTTCACATTAGCAACAAAATTACCTTCTACTCTGTTGCTAAAAAAGATGCCCATATAGCTTTTATAAATATGTTAACTTTGTGAATAAAAGTGACTATGGCTTCTACAGCATAAATTGTTTTTAATCCAACAAAATAATACCATACTTGGCAATAAAAGAACAATACTTGCTATAAAAGTCATGGAGTCATGAGAAGATTATATAGTTGTGCGATTTTTTTTCTTTTCCCTTTTGTTGTCCCTTGATAAGTTAAGAAAAGTCAGGGGAAAAAAATGCCCGCAAAACTGTAATCCTTGTTGCTAGTTATGGCGGGTATTAATGTAGATCAGATTAATATTATAAGGCTTGATTTTTTTTCTCTTTACAGACAAAAAACAAGCCTGCAGCTGCTTCTAGTCACTGAAGTTATACAACTATGTTGTAAAAACAGGGGAGTTTATTCATTACCAGAACCTATTCAGTTACTTTCAACAGCAGCCCTGGTCTGGGTTGTCACGTGTCTACCGTATATTGATTCACCACCTGTTTTTCATCAGTCAGTGGTTTTGTGGCTAAAAGGCCAAGTTCACATTTTCCCTTTGTTAGTCCCACCAGAAGCCCACAAAAAGAAAAAAATAAAATAAAGAGAAAGAAAGAAATTTGGAACATTATACCTTAGTCTCACTCTATGAACTTTCAAATTACCCCAACAGGTCAGGCAAAAATATTTACAATGGCTCTGGTATAGGTCTGATTAACTTAGCATTTTCATGAATCAAAAATCAAAATGTGGTAATTGTAAGCAAGGTGTATTGAACACTACATGACAATTAAAATAAGAATTTGAAATGATTGTAAAAATGTGAAAAATTAAATCATTTTAAAATAATTTTAAGAAAAATTTATATCTTGTTAAGATAAAAGTAACACCTAATTTAAAATTTTTATACAAGTGTATTATCACACTATCTACAATGTAAGAGATAAATTTTTAAATAAGTAACATACATTTAACTGATTTTTTTGTTTGCATTATGATCCCTATTTAGAAAACTAAGTTAATGTCACTTATGAATGTGTTATACTGAGACCACACATTTATAATTTTACATCCCAGGTGGATTGGAAAAAATATAAACTTCAAACACATAAGTCATAAAAATATGAAGATTCTGACCAAGTTTTTTAGAACTACTAAATATACCTTTAATGTTTTATTCATAGGCATCCCTGTTGATGTAGTAGTCAACATTTTTATCAACAGTTTTGGATCTATTCAAGAGACAACAATGGTAAGATTACAATTAACTTAATATTTTTAATTATCAAAATGTTAACTAGAGACAAAATTAATATTATGACTGAAAAGTAAGGAATAACTGAGGAAAAAAGTGCATGTTCTCTGCTAATACAAAATATACAAATTCCAGGGTTTGCTAAATTAGTGATTTCAGTACCTATGTAATTTTGCAAATCAAATTAAATTCTAATAATAATGCATTAAAACTTACAAACTTGGAAGAATTCATAAAATCACTCTGAAAGTGGAATTCCACGTGGAAAAAAGACTAATGCAATTTATATTCTGGGCCAACTTTTTTTCTTCTAATATGGTTAAAAGTATGGTATTCAAAAACTAAAGTGTTAAGTTTTTACCCCATTTTTTGACAAGAATCTTTTTTTTTTTTTCTCCACTGTGCTGATTTTGTGATCTTAGGAGTAGAGAATTGTAACAAAGCAAGGAGGAAAATTGATTTTTTAAAGACAGCAGGAGAGTCCCTTGAAAAGATTATATATAACTAGGAGAAGGGCTAAAAAGAATAGGAGGAGTGATAGGCTTCTGTCTTGAAAAGAACCGAAAAGAGGTGTGGGGCATGGCTGCTCCCCACGATGGGCTGCATATGGGGACAAAGAGTCTGTAGAGTTTCATTGGGAGATTTCCCCAGTGATGGCGTTGCCTATTAGTTCCTCAAAAGATACCAAATAAAGTGATTTGATTTTTGATGTTTTAGACAATTAGATTATTTGTTAGAATATTTCTGCTCTTTAACAACAACACACACACACAAAAAACACATGCTAAAATAATACTTCATGTGGGAGAAAGAAGACCCCAGATTTTTGTATTCTTTTGAGATACACTGTAATGCATAGAGCACAATATAATTTTTTAGGGAATAGCTCAAACTAGAGAAAGAATGATTTACATTTTTAGTTAATTATTCCAGTAGAAAGATAGTCTGTTATAAAAACAGCTGTATGGTGTGTTAAATTTATGGCACTATTTTTAGATCAATTGCAACAAAAATGTTACCGTCTCTTTATTGTTTATAGAATCATAATTTAGCCCCCTGAATAACTGAGTTTCTTAGGCAGCATGTAGATATATATGTTTAGAGAATTATTAAAAGAGGATTTGGGAATCAAGTCCAAAATTCACTTCCAGTGATCCTGGCTCCCCTAAACTACATGGACAAACAGTAGAGATCCCTGGGACAATCCCACAGATCCCACAGCTCTGAAATAAGGCATAGACCACCATGTATCACTCAACAGACAAGTACAGGACACGCTAATTGAAAATGGGGTTCATCTATCCAAGAATTCATTTCAATTTACTAAAGCAGAAGAAACAGAAAGGGGACTTATTTGGTTACTATTCTCTTCTCTGTACCCTGTTTTATCTTTGTTAACACCACTGCACTAGTCCTACAACTACACTGTCAAGATGTTACAGCCTGTTGGAAACATCTTTTCTTTTGGGGCAGCTAAGCATGGATTTTTTTTTTTTTTTTTTTTTTGCACAAAGCTGCAATGAGTCAGCTGGGTAGGTGTCATTAATGTATCTGTTCTTCAGTGAGTATTGGGTGTCTTCCAAATATGGCTACCTAAACTTCTTTAGATCCCATCAGTATTATGTTGTAGATTGTATCTGTTTGAAAATACCTGAAAGAAAGAGGTGTTGAAATGGGAGAATACTAGGAATGTATGAGGATTATAGTAAAATATTTCATGTGTTCTAACATTATCTCCTATGGTTCTCCTGCACAGTTTCATCAAGGTAGCTAGCCCAAAGTATTTCTGGGACCAGAATCAACCAGTTCTTATCCTAGGTTCTTTGCCCTATTATTTATTTCTGATCTTAATCTCTTGTGTTCTGTTTAGTGCTTTTTATGACTAGGCCGACTCACTTTATACTCTCTTTTCAATCTAGGTCTTTCATCTCTGTCATTTGTTTTTCATACCTTGTAACTTCTTTACTGAAATTCAGTTATTTTTGTGTGATTCTTTTTGCTGTCTGATGTTCTATAATTTTCTTAATCATTTCAGGAATAATGTATTCTACTTCTTCACTTTCTATGAAATACAGAATATGCACTCAATAAATAGTGAATATATAGTTTCTTACACTAGCTAATATTGATATTAGTTAATAAGATACTAAATAAATTCTGCTATTTATCTAACACAAAGTGAGATAAATCAAGTAGTAATTTTGAAAATTTGAGACTCTTTATCCAGGGAAACCAAATTATTTATATTTGTTATTTTTGTTAAATTAACCTGGGTTAAAAACCAATCTGTCTTTCACTTTGTGATGTGCAAACACAGTCTAAATATTTAGAATGAGAACAAAACTCATCAAATAGACATATGTTCTGCTTAATTCTAATTATTATTTTTTGCTTTCAGCAATGTTTCTTTCATAATCCCTATAAAGCACTTTTATAAATGTGTCAATTAAGTTTGTCATATTTTATAGATTTGCTTAGTTTTTCCAAAAACAAATGCCCTAATACCTTATTGCTTGTTAGGAAAGGCACAAACTATTAAGATTTATAGATAGATAGAAGATTAAGAACTCTTCTAAAGAAAAACAATGATCTTGACAAAACTTGTTCTTCAAGTTTTGTTCAGAAATGATAGTGATAATTCAGGAGGGAAATTAGAAGAATATACATGTGTGCATGGAAGTTACATTACATTCCAATCACCTGAAATAGACTTATTTTTTTTCAGTTTTATTGAGTGATAATTGAGAAACTTATAAGATACTTAAAATGTATATAATGATTTGACGTACATATTGTGAAAAATTCTTCCCAATAAAGTTAAATTCCACTTCCACCAGCACCTCACTTCTTTTCCCTTCCTTACTTGTTTGTTTTTGTGAAAATTTATATAGTACTCTCTTAACAAGTTTCAATTATACAATATACTGTTAGCAGCATAGTCACCATTTTATATATTAGATGCATAAAAATTATTATCTTATAACCAAAAGTTTGTACCCTTTCATCAACCTTTTTTTAATTTACCCTACTTCCCAAGTCGCTGACCACCATTTTTCTACTCCCTGTCTCTGAGTTCAATTTTTTTCTTAAGAATTCACACATAAATGAAACCATGAAATATTTGTCTTTTTTCTGTCTGGTTTATTTAAGCATTAAAATGCCCTTTAGTTTCACCCACATTGCTGCAGATGACAAGATTGTCTCTTTTTTTTAAGGCTAAATAAGATTCTGTTGCTTTCCCAATCCCTTCATCCATTGACAGACACTTTGGTTCTTTCTATTCCATGGCTACTGTAAATAATTCAGTAAAAATGGAAGTACAGGTATCCCACTGGAGATCATGGTTTTGTTTCCTCTATATAAATACCCAGAAGTAAGATTGCTGGATCATATGGTCACTCTATTTTAATTTCTTCAGACAACTTCATACTGTTTTCCATAGCAATTGCACCAATTTACATTCCCACAATAGTTGGCAAGACTTCACTTTTTTCCACATCCTTGCCAACATTTGTTATCTCTTGTCTTTTTGATAATAGCCAGAGAAGATATTTCTTAAAAATAAAACAAAAAGTGGAAAGCTGGAAAAGCACAGAGGATTAGATTTGTCTAAATGCCAGAATACATGTTCACAAAAACATAACTATGGACAGCGTGTTGTGGCATCACACAGACTTGGACTTAGCTATATGGAATATTTCAGGTATTATCTAACAGAGTGAAAAATTGTAAGAATAAAGCAACAGTATACATCCTGGCATAAGAGTTCTCACTGATGGTAACTGGGTGCCATGCATACATAAATTAATATAATATTTCACAGTAGAATCTCACCCTAAAGAAACCAAAACATTTACACATTTATTAGTAGCTCCTTTGTACAGTTATATTTTATTTACTGAAAACCCCCTAGAAATTTTCTCTGACAAAGGCCTGCTGAAATAAAGAAGTCCTAAAATTTGAGATGCTTTAATATCACTTTGCACTTTACTCCCCAGTCAAACCTTTCTTCCTCTACTGGCAGTTACTTATTCCAGAAAGCACAAGGCAGAACGCAGAGCTTGGGTGAGGATGTACTATAAATAGCTGCAAGTCAGGTGGCAGACAGATGTAGGGCAACTTTTGCAGAGAGAGGGTAACCTGCTCCTGAGTGTATAAAGTTGATTATCAAACAAAGGAGCAATCAAGGTGATAGGTTTTAACATTGTTATTGTTACAGACTTATAACCAACTCAATTTGAAAAACATTCTTTCCTGCTTATTCATGTCTGATTTTTAATTCAGATGTTAAATATTTCTGACTAAACTAAAAGTAATCTCACATTTATTTGCAAACCATAATTATGTGGTAGAAGAAAAATTACAGCCATATAAATATTCCTTAAGCCCTTCCACACCTCCACAGTTATATGTTCCTTCAGCTTTTTTATGGTCTCATTTTATAGTTTTCTAGTTCCTATTTCTCAAATCTGTGGGTTTGTTTGCATTCTGCTACCTTACATTTGGGGAGGGAATCATTTTAATACTATAAGTGGTATTTCCTGACATTAATAATAGCATCACCAAAATTGTCAAGTAAACGGAATCATCCTAATTTGAAGTTGCTAGAGCAGTCACTTCTAATTCTATCAGTTTATATGCTGCTGCTTCTGACAACTAAAATAACACATGCAAACCAGTAGGAAATGTGGTTTGATAGAGTCTAGAAAGCTTCTGCTATACACTTATGCTTATAATACTTGTTGTTTTTTCCATTCAGTCTTTACCTTCAATTTAGAGTAGTGGGATTTTCTTAATTGAAAATGTGAACTATTGCTTTCATGCTGGAAACACTTGATATCATGGTTTATTGTAATAATGTAAGCACAGGCCCTTTGCCTCTTCAGAAATACCTAAGAGCTCCTTCACAGAAGTAAAAGCCTGTTTATACAATCCATTTTCTTTCCTTGGTTTAGGCATGCTTTGTAATTATATTGTATTATTACTGCACTACAATTCATGATCCTGCCAGACATTCTTTGCCTTTCTGCTTCTTAATTTCTTATTTAATAATAGTCTTCAACTCTTTTGAGTAAAAAAAAGAGGGGGTCAGCTCAAATGCTAGTTTTTAGCAAGTGCTTACCTTTGTTGTTTAAAAAGTTTTGTATATTTCCCTTCATAGATTTAAATCCTTCCCTTAAACCTTATTTTACTTTCTTTATATTTATTGCTTTTGTTAGATACTTCATAACATGATTTTATTTATTATAGAACAAGTAACACTAGACACACATGCTTTGATTTTTAAATTTTATTTCTTGATAAACAAACCATAAAATGGTTTTATATTAATTTTCTTTCATATTATTCATCTTCAGGGTTTGTGCCCTGTGGGAGGATAAATTATGATCCCCCAAAGATATCCATGCCCTGATCTCTGAAACCCATGTCTTGTTTCATAAAGTGAAAGAGGCCCTGTGTGTGACTGAATTAAGGATCTAGAGATGCGGATGGTCATCCTGGACCCAGGCTCATCACAAGGTTCCTTTGAAAGGGCGGGAGGAGGATACCGCTCACAACACTGCAGTGAAGTTGGATGGCAGAAGGAAGAAGACATCAGTCAGAGAATGCTGGTGGTTTCTACAGCTTTAAGAAACCAAGGAAATGGATTCTCTCCTCAGGGCCCCGAAGGAGCCAGCCTGCAGGCTCTAGTCTGCAGCCCACTGAAACTAATTTTGATGTTCTCAGCTCCAGAACTGTGAATTAATAATAATTGGTGGTCGGTTAAGTCAATATGTTTTTGGTAGTTTTGTGACAACAGCAATAGAAAATGATATATGTGCTCATAGTCAAGTGAAGGATTATCTGATTACATATAGCTTTTCCCTAAATGCTACCAGATGATTGTCTGAGTCTGTGTCTCCCCTTTTATATATTTGGAAATGCCAGAATAATCAGTTGCTTTTTCATTTTATGAGAGCTAAAAACTCTCACTAAATTTAATCATAAGAACATTTTTTGAAAGAAAAGTCGCTTTTAGTATATACTATCTATGTCTCTTTTCTTTATCAAAGTCACTTTTTTTGTAGCTTACCTTAAAATGAATCATTTATCATGATCTTTCCTCTACATTTTTTCCTTCTAGATATTTTATTCAGAAGTATTGGTGATTAAGCATCACAGAGTATTGTATTAAGCAACTGAGAAGTGTCCAGGTTTTTTTTTTTCCTACTTCCCATATTTGTCATTTTTTTATCTATTGATTTAAGAAAAATTTAAGTTAATGGTATGAATAATGTTAGGCAAATACCCTAACACTGTCAAATGTCCCCAAAATCATTTCTTCACTGCTATATTTAATAGAGGTGTGTTGGGCACTTTCTATATGTCCAGTAAAGCAGACTGCTAATCTTAGGGATTTTATAGTTTAATATAGCACCACTGCACCCCCTAGCAGGCACCCTAATAAAAATGGAATATTGGCATAGGCTTAGAAAAGCTTTAATAAGGTGTTATTAAACAATATTTAACTAAAACTTAAAAAAAGACTTATTGAGAAAAATAACTAAAATACAAACTAAGAATTTTTATTGGTATGTTATTAACTAGCAGTTCTTACATGAAACTTCTAACTTTACTAATACTGATTTCAAATCCTTTTAAAACAGACTTATAATAGCTCTGTTGACAGAACTTTAATTACATTGCTGCCAGATGCTGTGAGAGCTGATCTCCCTTATTACCTTCAGTGCTATTCTTTTTTATCAAATGAGTTAAATTTTGCATATTGGGAATGAGGTAAAAATGACAAGTCACTAGAAGAACTATCCTTACAATGCCAACTATAAATACAGTTTTTAATATTAAAATATAGTTAATGAAATTTAACCAGTTTTAATGTATTGTTTTGAAATGTTTTATTGCCTTGAAGAAATTGTTTAATTTGGATGTTAATTGGTACTGGAAATTTTGGCGAACATTCATTTTCCAGATAATGAGTAATAGTGTGCTATTTGCAATGAACAATGAATAGTATTTGTCACCATCTTCTTTAAAAACAATTAAGTAATTTCCCACTGATAAAAGAAGTCTGTTTCTGATGGGAATTTGTTCATTGCAAAATAAATGATAGAGCTATAATTATTGTGATTGAATAATTGAAAATGAAAATAAATAGGTTTCAAAGATAGTTATCTTAATATAGAGCATTTGAAATGCCAATAACTAGCAATTACTTAGAAATGCTCATAAAACATTAACTAAAGCATACTTACTAATGAGCTTTTATCTGGTAATGACTGTTGAACTCAAACTATTAATTTAAACTGTAAAGTTTTAAAACATTCTTAAAAGATATAGAAGCTTGCTGTGACTTGACTTGAATCATCATAATAGATGGCTACATAACTAATAGAGAAACATCTTTGAAACACTTTGATAATTAAACATTAAGACACAAAGATCAAAATTGATCGGTCAAAGTAAGCAATTTCCAAATTTTTGGTGATGCTCATTATGATACAACTGTGCTCTACTTAAAAAAAAGAATCCACTGAAAAGAAGAATTACATTAGAGACTTAAAGTTTATGTGGCATACTGAACTTAAGTACTGCAGCTATAAACTCACTAACATTAGTCATCGTAAGGACATTATTTGAAGGAAAAGCTGTTTTTAGTAGTTAAAAATGCTATTTTATCTCTTTGTTAAAGTAATTTTTTGTATCTACCTTGAAATGAATAACTTATCATAAATGTTTTTGTCTCTATCTTACTGTAGTTTATCCAGAATTACTGATGATTAAGCATCGTAAGAGTATTGTATTAAGCAAAAGATAGGATGAGAAATTTCCAAGTTTTATTTTCTCCTTCCTGTAATTTGTCATTTTTATCAATTGATTTAGGGAAAACCTAAGTTAGTTCCATGAATAATACTAGACAAATATCCTAACCTGTCAATATGTCCCAGAAATCATTATTTTAGTTCTGTATTTAATAGAAATATGTTGGGCACTCTTTATGGATGCCCAGCTGTTTAGATGCTTACCTTCCCCAGGGTTATTTTTTGTTTATATTCTTAATCTAAATAGTAATGGAACAAACTCTTCCTTAGTCTTGATTATTTTGTGGTTTGTTTTCAAGGTTCATTTATATTATAACATATATCAGAATTTCATCCTTTTTAATAGCTAATATTCCACAGTGTGTACCTGAAAATACCACATCTGGTTATCCTTTCTTCTGTTGATGGACACATGGATTGTTTCCTATTTGGATATTGTGAAGAATGTTGCTGTGGACATGGGTCTGCAAGTATCTGTTGTAGTTCCTGCTTTTGATTCTGTGGGGTCCATTCCTAGCAGTGGAATTGTGAGATCATAAAGCAATCCCATTTAATGTTTTAGGACAAAGTACACTTTTTGAAAAGTTAAAAACATGCATACAAGGCGGACATGTCAGTGATTTATTTCACTCGTTAATGCATCCAGTCAGAGAGTAAAGCTGATTCAATGGAGGAGTCAGGAAACTGAAGTGCAAGAAAGAATGCTGAAATTAGATTGCTAAATTAAATACAGCCCTGTCAATGTTCCACACAGCAATGAAGGCATAATCTTTGGAAATATCTTTCTACCTGACTGGAATAATTTGCATCTCTACCAGATAAGAAAATAATTTGTAATTTATCAGTCTTCTCTAAATTATCCAATTTTATGGAGCTTGAGTCTTAATTAATAGAAAATGTCAACTCAAGCAAAGTTGTATTTTCATAGACAATCATACATTCCCTTGGTGGACTGGTGAGAAAATGCTTTAATATGATATTTAAAGGGAAAATAATAATCTTTTAGTATGATCTCTAAAATTGGGTGATTTTTATTAACACTGTGTTTACTTTCATGTTTTTGGCTTATAGTAGTTTTTGCATTCATTTTTTGAAAGTATTTATAGTGGTCTGTTGATTTGATTTTTAATTTAGTGTAATTAATTTCCTTAGTCACTCTAGACTATTTTTCAGAGCAGTTTTAGGTTCACAGCAAAATTGAACAGAAAGTACAGAGAGATCCAAAATATTCCTGACCACCCCATTGAAAAACACCCTTCCCCACTATCATTCTCCACCTAAATATTATATTGTTATAATTTATATACTTACATTGACACATAAAACTAAAAGTCCATTATTTACTTTAGGGTTTATTCTTGGTGTTGTATAATTTGTGGGGTTTGACAAATGTGTAATGACATATAGTCATCATTATAGTTTCATACGGAAGGAATTTACTGCCCTTAAAATCCTCTGTATTCTACCTATTTATCCTTCTTCTTTCCTTCCATCCCTTGGAAACCACCAATCTTATTTCTATAGTTTGGCCTTTTCCAGAAATGCCATATAGTTTGAATCATAATATGATTTGTTGCATTTTCATATTGACTTCTTTCACTTAGTAATATAGATTTAAGTTTCCTCTTTGTCTTTTCATGGTGTGGTAGCTCATTTCTTTTTGGCAATTTAATAATATTCCTCTGTTTCAGTGTATCATAATTTATTTATCTATTCACCTCCTGAAGGACTATGGTTGCTTCCAAGTTTTGAAAAATTTTAATAAGGCTACAGTAAGATACTTGTGTGTAGGTTGATTTGGATTTAAATTTTAAACTCCTTTGGGTCAATTACAAGGAGTACAAGATGGTTCAGTATGTTTTGTTTCGTAAAAAGTTGCCAAATTATCTCCCAAAGTGGTGGTACCATTTGAATTCCTATCAGCAACAAGTGAGAATCCCTGTTCCTTCATATTCACTTTGCATTTGGTGTTGTCATTGTTTTGGATTTCAGCCATGCTACTAGGAATGTGGTGATATCTCTTATTGTTCTAATTTGCCATCATCTGGTGACATACGATGTATTGTTTCATATGCCTATTTGCCATCCTGAAATCTCTCACAGGTAGAGCAGCTGCCTTTCCTCTTTTTTAAAAAAGATTTATTTTATTGATTTTTTGCATACAGAGGTACAGGGTGTGAGAGGATTCACCAGAGACACAGTGGGGAGCAGAATAGGTGGATCTACTGAAATAAACCATGAGGGGAGCAGAGGGTGACATAGGAGAGATCTATCCCTGCTTGGGGATGGAATTCATGCCCAAGTGGCTGGGGATAACTTATTGGCACTAAGACTTTAACCCTGTGACACCAGGGAGCCCCCAAAGTCCCTCCTTTTTTGAGTTATACTGACCCAGTATTTCTACAAGCACAGCTCAATTATAGGTTTTCCTACCCTTTTCTGCTGCAAGTTGCTCTGATGCAAGCTGTAGTCGTTCATTTATTATGCACGGCTATCCACTGTGCTCTGCAATTTACTTGTGAATATATGCAGCGGGGGAACCGGGCATCTTCACTGTCACCACCGGTCTCCTCCATTTTGTTAGTTCCAAGTAATTCTTATATTTGATAGTAGAGGCTCCTGTTGCAGATTATTCCATATTCAAAGTCTTTTTCAAGTTGTTTTATATGTCATGGATTGCCAATATTCTCTATAGTTATTTATGTAAAGCTAGGGATTACTAACAGATGATTCTTAGTATCCAGAGCATGAAAAGGAATATATGGTTAGTAAATAATTTTTGAATGGAATGAATGAACTAAAAATTCAGTTGCTTAGGGATTTAGGAGTAATTTACATAAATGTTTTTGACAGTGTGTGATGTATTCTGTGGTTGTATTCCCAGGTTTGAAACATGGGAATTAAACTAATATTAATTTTTCACATTGTATATTTTATTTTAATGATCACATTAGAATATTCATATCATTATGTTTTTATATTAAGAAACTAAATTCATAGAGGTTAAGACTTGTTTAGGGTCAAAGATGTCAAGGTTCAGAACTTAGATTTAAATTAGGACCTTTGTATATCCAAGCCCATACTGATTCCAGTATTCTAAGCTTTATCATTTGATTAATGTAATTTTTAAAAATCACTTATGACAGCATTTAAAAAGTAGGATATACTGTAAATGAAAACACCCATATAGCATTTGTAATTTTTCTCACAAGTTTTATCAAATCTTCTAATGCTACACAGGGACTTTACACTATACAGCTTTCTGCTCACTAAAATACACTGTAGTTAATACACTGATAAATGATAAATACATTATTAGTTCATGTGGAAACACTGATTAGACTTCAAGAAGGGTTTAGAAAAATGAACTTCACATGAAGAAACACTATTAGAATAGTTATTAAAAACATAAAAAGAAAAATAATTTTAATGAATAGCTTTAAAACAGATAACTATATCATTTTGGAAACAGGTAGAACATATAATAATGCATGTATGATTTACTATTAAAATAAGAAAGCCTAGTATTATATCAAAATTAAAAGTCCTGATTCTAGAACTAAATGTACAACCACTATGCAATGAGAGTCATATCAAGATCCATTCCCGGGCTTCTCTGGTGGCGCAGTGGGCTAAGCAACACACTATGAAGCAAACCACAGCCACTGCAGCACGAGTTCGATCCCTGCTGCCGCTGCCGGCCAGGGAGGTGTCCCACATGGCGTAGCAGACCTCTCCTGCCTTGCCCGCTGCTCCCCTCAGCAGTGTGTTTCAGTCAGTCTGCCTGTTCTGCTCCCCACTTTGTCTGGTGAGTCCTCTCACCTCCCTGAACTCTGGCCTGTACTCCAGCTCTTGTATGCATGAATAAATGAATCTTTAAAAAAAAAAGATCCATTCCCAATCTTCCCTACCTGCCAGATAGAAAGCATGATGAGACACTTAAGTGCTATTTTCCTGTAATAAAGAGCATATCAAATCACAAGGAGAGCATTTTCTTAGAATTAACTTTGAGAAATATTTTGTAACATACTTACATTAAATAGATCTAGAACATAGTAAATCACTAGATAATAATACTGTGGTAATATATGTGTAAATAAATGAAAAATTAAATACATAAAGAAAGAATTCATCTTGTGTATTTTAATGTAACAGTCATTCCCAAAGGATGGAGCCAAGGCTTTAATAGCAAACTTGTAAAGATAGATTGACAATATTATCTGGTTAAATTTGATATTGACTCTTAATGACAAGTTAAAGACATAGTAATTTATCATAATATTGTGAATGTGCATTTTAAATGAAGTGGTTTAAAGATGTAGTTTTTGAGGATTTACCCTGATAAGTATGTACTGAAAGGAACGGAACAGATTTTAGTGTCTATAATTTTAGAATACTGATGACTTTAGCAGATCATTTCAAGGAAACCTTTTAGAAAATAATTTGAAATTGGGGGTCCTGTGCTCAAAGTAATGTTAAGTAGATCTCAGTTGTGTGCTTTAGGTAAGGTGGCATAATTGATGCTAAATAGCATAATATTTTATTAAAAAATATTGATCTTAAGGTATATTCTGTCAAAAGCAGAGGGTCATGCATGTTTGAATGGAATGGATAAAACTTTTGCCAGGAAGCAGTATTTTGGCACACAGGTGGCCAGGCCTCATTATTTGAGGTCGATCAATTTTCATTTGGACTTGTCAATACTGTCATGATCACTAAGTCAGATAGGAAATAATCACTTTATTGGTCTGGTTGTTAATTTCAAGGTAGACATATATTTTGACAAAACGAGTTCACATAACTGTGTAATGCAGGCCTTTATTTTTTCTAGGATTATAGTATTCCTTTTACTCTCTCTTTGATTCATATTTATTTGATTAGAAAAATGTTATCTACTTTTTCCACTGGTCCAGAATGTGTTCAAGGTCAACTTATATAACCCTTAATTTTTTTTACTTTTGCACTCTAAAACCTTCTGTATATGATTTTAAAAAACAATTGCATTATATATTGAATATTATATATCTAGAATATTGAATATATATTGAATATTATATATTCAATATATATTGAAGTTTTAATAAAATCAAGTTTGGGAAGCTGTAAAATGTAGATAGATTGCATCTTAATGCACCATCTGTCATTTTTACTAAAGGTCTTTCTTCCTATTTAATTATTTGGATTTCAATTTGAAGTTTGTGATCTAATTCAGTTTGATCTTGTGAAAGGCTATATAGCATTTTGTAAATTTTAAATTCTTGAAAATAGAGATGTTTAATCCTAATATAATCTAAGCACTTTTGTGCATCTTCAGAATTCACTATATAAAATGAAAATCAAAAGACCTGGGCATGTTGCCTCAATGCTTAGTTTGACTGAATTTAATAACAGCCCAATATCAGAAACATATTTCACTGGCAAATATAAAATGTATTGAGAGATTAAATATGTCCTTAACTTCACATATTTTTAAAATTTGTTTTGATATAATTTTTACAAAGTTTTAAAATTATAATTTTTGGAAATAGGTAAAAAGCAAAATTTGCTATAGATTATATTTTAGACATTTTCTACTGCAGTTTAAAATGAACTATAATTATTAAACATAGCATTTACAAAATTTTCACCTACTTTTATTTGTTTTGCATAGTTCAAATCTCATTGGATTGACTCATTTAGTTCACTCTAAAATTGAATTATCTCAAACTCATAATCATTCACAGATATGAATAGTCAAGGATAGTTTTCTTTTTCATTTTAAGAATAGATATTTTGAGTATAGATACTCAGATATTATTTTTAAAAGGATAAATATTATAATGTATACTATATGCTTTATATATGTACACATAAATATGTAACTATTTTTGTACTTTGCTACTCTGTGAGAGAAAAATAGAAATATTTTCCCTTTGTATCTTACCTATATTATCTATTAATCTATTAAAACGGAATTTTTTTCTAATTTTCTGGGAAGAATAATGATAATATTTTAGTAGTTCTCATGCTTTATTATAGCAATTCCTGACCAACCGTTACAATTGGTATTTGTATAAATATAAGGCAGTTATTGGTAAGGTTCTATGTTTGACCTATGGAAATAGCCTTAGAAAGTAAGTGGATTACACAAGGATGGTGGGTGTGTGTTTACTGTTGATGGAGCTGTAGTCCTGGTTGATATTAGAAGAACAAAAATATCTGCTGCTAGTCATTGAAAGCGTCCTTATTCTGGTGCTGAATATATTCTTAAAAGTTACAAAATCATACCTATACACACGTATTTTCCAGGACTACAGAGTTAACATCTTCCTGAGACAGAAATGGAATGATCCCAGACTGAAACTCCCTAGTGATTTTCGGGGCTCAGATGCACTGACTGTGGATCCCACAATGTACAAGTGTCTATGGAAACCTGATTTATTTTTTGCAAATGAAAAAAGTGCCAATTTTCACGATGTAACCCAGGAAAATATTCTTCTGTTTATTTTTCGGGATGGAGATGTCCTTGTCAGCATGAGGTACTCTTAGCTTCAACATTTATATTTTCCTTTTAAAATCTGTAGAACACAGATAAATATATTCAGTCATTTCTAAGACTGTCTCTACTTTCAGGTTATCTATTACTCTTTCATGCCCTTTGGACTTGACCTTGTTTCCAATGGACACACAACGTTGCAAGATGCAACTGGAGAGCTGTACGTAAATGTACTCCTAAATGACTGTGGGAATAAAAATGCGTAAAATATGCAAGCAACACATTTTGCTTATAACATTATACATGTAATGTAGATAACATTTTTAACACTAGCTATCTGGATTACAATTAACCATTAGAATATATGACTTAGGTAAATTATACTTCTTCTCATATTAATTTGTAATGTTGACAAATTCTTTTTTTTAAAGATTTATTTAGTTATGCATACAAGAGCTTTCTTTTTCTGCATTAGTTCCTAATTTTAGTTCACTTCATGGAGGGGTATATGTCTACATTGTTCCACTTGTCAACCACATTTGAATTTATAATACAGGCAAGATAAAAGAGAAATGCCCTAACTTATAAAACTTTTCTAATGTTAAAAGCACATTTTCATAGCAGAAAATTTGGAAGACACTGAAAAATAGTCTTTAAATCCTACTGCGCATTCATTATCTAAGAATGCATAAAATGAATTTTTCATAAAATTACATTTTCTATATTTCTGTAATCACTTTTTGTCTGTATATACTCTAGAAATGATTATCTATAAAACATGTTCATTTACTAGCACATTTATATTTAGAGAATAAAAGTTGGAAATAAAACTTGAAATATTGTCACTGACATAAGGAATCATTAGCCTAAATACCTATATACTGTGACTTATTTCAGGAGAGTAAAGAATAATGAACCTTTCAAATGTCTTACATATGCCTGCTAAATGTTATATTTTAAAGTTACTTGGTGGTTATTTGCTTTTTTAATTTTAATTTACTAAAGCTGGATCCTAAATGTGAATGATATTTATTGCTTTCAGTTACAACATGAAATTTTGTGGATGTAAGCTTATAAGTATACATGTTTGTGTATTTCACACACATCTGCCCTTCTCATGTGTGAGAAATCCCAATCATATATTTACATTTAATTCTACTTCCAGATAAACTACAGTACTGATTTAAAAAATATGTGTACTTTAGAGTTCCATGATAGACTACTCCATGCTTAGAACCCCATAGAATTCTGAAATTTAGTCACTTTACCAAAGCCCAACATGCATGCTTCAGGATTTTGTTATGATGTCCATTTGAGGGTTTTTTTTTTTTATTGCTCCACATTAGCAAAGCAGTTCCTTTAGAGAAATTTATAGCTATATCTTCAAAAATAAATGTGTTTTCATGCTTAAGTTTCCTTGATAATTTTCAGATATAGTATTGCATGAGTGTATATGCACACTTTAGAAATCTATTATTTTTTTTCAATGATGACAGTTCAGAATTCTGACGTAGAGGAATGGATTACTGTATATGACACCTCACGATTTTAACTACTTTCAGTATACTATTAACCAGTTCATTTTAGGAACCAATGATCTGTAATTTTTGCTCTAATCATTTCATTAGTGGCTATAGACTTTATCACTTTATGTTTTTAACATTTCATATAAAGAGACCCTGTTTCCTTACACTTTCTATGTTAAATATTTGGGTTATTAAAATTTTAAAGGGCATTAGTAATTATATTTCAATCTAACATTTTTGGTTTTTTTTTTTTTTGTTTGTAGTTGGTTACACAACTGATGATTTAAGATTTATCTGGCAGTCAGGAGATCCTGTTCAATTAGAAAAAATTGCCTTGCCTCAGTTTGATATTAAAAAGGAAGATATTGAATATGGTAACTGTACAAAATACTATAAAGGGACTGGTAAGTAATTTTCTTTTAAATTAAACAAAACTGTGTCCTATTTTAAAGTTCATTTTAATATTAAAAAATGCAAAGTTCAGAGTACAAAGAAACCTAGCTAATAATAAATTCCATATTTATAAGCAGTTTTTCTTTACATTCATGTATGTAAATCTTTTATAAGTTTATATTTACCAAAGTTCTTTTAATTTTTTTCTAATTACTAGATAGTTTGCTTTTCTCTATGTAATTTTGGGTAACAAGAGATTTTCACTTTTGTATTTTGGTAGGCAGTGGTTTTCTTGAATGTTGTCAAAAAATTCTCCTTCTGGCCAAATTCTACTTGGAGTCAAATAAGAACAGGGACAGAATAATCTGCATATACTTGTGTGTTGCTTTTTGGACAGTTTTCATATAGTGGTTGACCCACATCCTTAATATTAAAAAGGGTTGAGCTTTATGCTGTGCAGGAAACAGTAAGTATGTAAAAAAAAAAAAAAAAACCCTGGATATCAGCAAATATTCCTTGTATAATATTTTTGACCTAGGTTATAGAACAGACCATTATAAAAGCACATAATTGGCCTCATTAATCAAATTACATCAAGTCTTTTGCCAAAATGAAAATACAGTACTCACTACTTAATACTTTAATAATATGGTAAGTAGTCAACCTTTGCATCTACACTGGTAGCTCTAGGTTTTTAGGGCTTTAGAATCAAGACAGTGTTATTTCACTTAGCAATATAAACAAAAAGTGATTAAACTTTCATCATTACCCTAATACTAATAACCAGGTAAGCTTATGAATTATCACAAAACTGTAATTCTGTGTCAGGAAGTAAACCATGACAAAGATATTCAGGAATTGATTTAAAGTTTATTGCAACGGAGGGTGACTTTGCAAAAAATAAAAATGAATAGTATAATGGTATAGCATTTAGAAAGATTAGATGTTTGAATTAAAATGGTGTCATCATGTCATCATTGAGGCCAAATATAATTTAAAATACTCCTATTGATATTGAAAAAAAGGGCAAAGTGAATAACTTAATATTTATAGTGTTATAGTAAGTGCAATACGAAGCAACTTGGAAAATAATTTAAGCATCTGTTGTTGACCTTCAAATAAATTGGAAGATTATATAGCGTGCATATAGTCTTTTCTATTATAAAGCATGCAGTATTAGAATGAGAAAGACAGTAAGCACATACACTACTAAAAGAATTACCAGTTTTTGCAAAGAAACAGCTAGAATTCTAAAAACTGTGACTGCCAAAGTATTCAGTGAAGATTTCATAAACATGTAGGTTGTTAGATATGAAACTGACATTACTGACAATTCTGAGCCAGTTCTTTTTTTAACACACATGAACTAACTGAGGCTCTGAATGACTTAGAGAGTACATGAGGCGGAGCAGTGCCAAGCATGGCACCGGGAAAGTATTCCTTTCCTCCCTGTACTCCTATTCAAATTAAGGAGACTGATTACAGATTTTAGGGATTTTGACAACTCACCTAAAGATGAAAAAAATTAACTTGAATGCTAAAAAAAGTCCTGTGGGAATGTTGTGTGGGGACACCTATTTAGTAGATCACTTTTTGAATTCTTGTTATATGTGCTCTGCAGCAATTCCTTTTATTTAAACCTCACAACAATCCTATGAGTTCAGTCCTTTTATGATCCCTATTTCAGACAGCAGGATAATGAAGGGAAGATACTTGCCCAAGACAAACTGTCGTTCTATAGGAATGCACTGTGACTGGGCATCAGAATTACTCTACTCCCTATGGAATCAATTCTATTATACATTAAAATGGTTCCACCATCTGGATTATATATTTAACACTTCAAAATGTACAGTCTCTAAATTATTTGGAGAAATTTGAGATAGACCCTAGTGAAGTAAGTTTTATCTCATCTTAGAGATGAAAATAAAACTAGTAATTTTATGCAATAACATAAAATGATGTAAGAGCATTGAAAATCTTGGGGTATTCTTTTTTTTTTACCCTTAAGCCCTACATTTAAAAGTGTCCATCTGGGGACTCAACAGGAAGTATAATGGGGACATATTCTTGTCCTTGAATAGAATCATATTCTAATATGGTAAAAAAGTGAATGGAGTAAATGGAATTCATTTTAGTCATAGAATGTAAGGAATAAGAAAATAATAAGGAATAAGGAAATAAAGTGTTTTGTGTGAAAAGGTAATGGGGAATTACTTATAGTCATTACTTTATAGTCATAAAGGATTTTTTGTTAATGTAAGTCACTGATACCTCAGTAGCTTCAGAAAATGCAACAGCAACAAAATATTAACAATTATTAACATTTACTGTGTTTAGCAAACACTTTTCAGCATTCACATGATTTAGCAAATGAATATAAGTGAAACATGTTGTCATGGCTGAACGTTTTAAAATATAACTAAAATATAATATTCAAAATAAATAGTTAACAATGTCAAATAGTAGCAAAGATATAGAGCACAGCATATATGAACTGATCAGCAATATGGGAGAACTATATGGGAAAACAGGTATACAAAATTACTTAAACTGTAAGCCTGAGTGAATAACAAGATAAAACTTCACAGGAAATAGTTAAAATGAATTTGCCAATGAACATTTATATCAATTAACTGCCCACCTGCCTCTCATAAATGTAACAGTACCAGGAAAAGAGCAAAAAAGATCAAGAAATGTTACTCATAAAAGTTTATGGAGTAAATCTCTGTAATATCCAAGCATGTATTTTACTGCTGCGTGCATCCCGGTCCTGTGACGCTGCCTTCGTCACAGGCACATGGCGGAAAAAGGCTTCAAAATAACAGCACTCAGGATTTTTAGGCTGATATTTACACATGCTGGGGTAGACTGCAAGAATTCACTTTAAAGTGCACAACTTTATACTAAATTGCTATAATATGTGTGATAATTCATAATCTGAAAACTCAAAGTAAGCACATATATGTTGTTCTCCATTCTACATGCACTAGGTGAATGTCAAATTAACTTAGACATGCTGTTACAGAGAAAGGGACTTCAGAACTATTTTTTAAGAAATATGGTAAGCCTCTTAATAGTAGCAAATTAGATTCATGAAATAAGAGGGAAGGACATTTTCCATTGTTTTATTTTTTTTGTCTTTAAAATTCTATGCATGATTTAAATGAATTTCCTAATTTTGATGGAATTAAAACTTTAAAAAGACACTGTAAATATGTATATTTTATATAGAAATTTGGTATAATTAGAATTTACTTGTCAGATCAAATAAACTGTTTTTGTTGCTTATTCGCCCTAATATCTTTCTACTCCCTTAGAGGTAATAATGATTATACTGCACATTTGGAAAAAAGAACCAATTTCTAGTTTATTTGAGAAAGGTTGTATAGAGCCATTCTTTCATTCAGTGTTTATTGAAATCCTGTTTTGTGCAAACACTGCCCGAAGTACTGCTGATGAGTAAATATGAAAATTATTCTAGTATAAAAATAATATATTCTTTCCAATGAGGAAAAATAAATGCTACTTTTAAACTAAAAATTGTTAAAATGTGATTTTATCCTTTTTCTCCATAACTATTTTACTTATTCACTGCTTATTCTTTTATTTCAATATTTTCAGGTAATTATCTCCAGTTTAAGCTGAACACAAGTGAAGCTATCGATATTTGAACTTTTTAGCACTGATGCATAATCTTATAACCTTACTTTATTGAATGATAAATGATATTTGTATCTAAATTATGCACTTTAAACATTAAAGAATCTATTTAAATGGCTAATAAAATATTTAACAATCAACTCAAACATCTAGAAACATCTCTTTGTTCCAGTGATAGGAAAGTATTTGTGTCACCTATTAATTTATTTTTCACTTTGATAAAGCCTGTGATGACACTGCCCATGATTTGTAGATTAATTCGGAGGAGTAGTTGGTACCATGGAAGCTCTAGCATTTTGTCAGAAGGCAATTTTTGCAGTCTGTGAAAATGAAGAGTCTTTCCCTCACTAGAATACATGTCAGGGCTTGGCGGGAGGATGGGAGAGAATGGAGAGGAATGTCAGATGCTGGCAGTTTACAGTCTTACCCACCTAGATTGAAAACACGTATATCTTACCCTTGCTAGTATTTACTTCCAATACTTTCTTAACGTGTAAGGTTTAAATATCCACTTGAGCTTTTGTAGAGTTCTGGCCTTTCTAGGCAAGAAATAGTAGGTGTGGCTGAAAACTTTCCTGACAATGTGTAGTCTGGGAGTGTTTCTTTTTATACTTGTTCTGCTTTGATTTATTGCTCTCTGTATGACTCCTGCAGATCACTGGCTCTGAGAGTACCCGTGGGTAATGAAAAGTTGAAGTCCATTGCAAATTCTCTGAACAAAGACTTAAAAGCTGAGACACTGACATAGTGGAGCAGCATGTGGGATCTATTTCTCAATGTCATAATGAAGTTGTGAAAGGTCAGATGAAGCAGGTCCCATAATGTCATCCTCTCAGAGCCCATCAATTATATATATTTGAAGAAAAACTTTTTTGTGGGGAGTTTACTTTGTGAAATTGTTTCAAATAGAAGTGACATACTTTACAGGAGATGCATTATTGATTTCTACAATTGTATGTGGAGAAGAACTTCATACCTTTAATGTCTGTTTCTGAAAGGCTACTACACATGTGTGGAGGTGATCTTCACCCTGAGGAGACAGGTTGGGTTCTACATGATGGGTGTCTACGCCCCTACCCTGCTGATTGTGGTTCTCTCCTGGCTGTCCTTCTGGATCAACCCGGATGCCAGCGCCGCGAGAGTGCCCCTGGGTAATTGTTTCTTGCCTCTCTCTTTCTGGTGCCATGGATGTGCTGTTTTCTGTACCTTTCTGTTATTTGCTATTATACAATCAACTATTTTGAAATAATGAGTTTTGAAAGAGATGACAACCTTTTCTTTAAATTTTAGATTTACTTCAAAAGTCTTGAAGTAGATTTTCTCAAGTTTTTTGCACTTTGCGATTACACTGAAAATTTCTTTTCCTGCCCTTGGAGTATTTAAAAAGTTAACCTTTCCGACTTTGTCATGAAATAACTATTAACAAGTGATTTTTCTTGGAGAACTAATCTAAAGTCATCAATATTGCCAAACTTAAATGACTATTTTGGTAACAACTGTTCTTGAAAATACTGTATACTATCTAATACTATTAATCAGGGATGGTGTAAAATAACTTATCTTGCTAAAAATGATTAACATAAATTTCGTAAACATTTTTGTGTGCTATATCATCAGTACCAGCTAGAAGTAAGGACTTTGTGGGCCAGACTCTCCAAGGTTTTATTTTTAATGATCTATGTCATAAAAACATTGTTTGCCAGGCTCACAAACTGTGTATGTAAGGGGAAATGCTCAGAAAAATAATCAAGAAATTTTCTTATTTAGCATAATCCTTTCCAGCTCCACCCATGTTGCTGCAAATAGCATGAGTTTATTTATTTTTTTGATCACTAAGTAGTATTCCATTGGTAGATATACCACATCTTTTTCATCCATTCATCAACTTTGGGCTTAATGCTGTTTCCACACCTTGGATATTGTAAATAGTGCTGCAGTAAACATAAGAGTGCAGGTTTATTGGATGGTAAATATTGGATGGTTTCACTTACATGTGGAGTATAGAAAAACCCAAACAAAGGCCAGGAAAAAAAGACAAAACCTGCAAACTGAGCAATAGATTTGTGGCATCCCACAGGAGAGGTCAAAAGAGGGCAGGAAAGAGCATAAGGGACTGTGGTGATAGAACTAAAGGAACTATACCTGAGGGGAGAAATCAAATACTGTCCAAAAATTAACAAATATGTAAGAAAATAAATAAATTGATTTAGAAATAAAAAGAAAGAACCTTTCTTGTGGGTAAAAATTTCAAAGGAAGAGCTTTGTGAACAAATTTTGATTAGCGTGCTTAAAAATCTTTCATTACTCTGTGGGGTGTGTGTGTGCACTTGTGTGTTCAAATTATCACCTGGAACTTATATAGTAGGTAAGGCTGTGATAGATCTAAGCTTTTTTTTTTTTAATTTTTTTTTAAAGATTTATTTATGCATACAAGCACTGGGGTACAGGCCAGAGGTGTGGGGGGGGTGAGAGGATTCACCACAGAGAG
>JAGFMF010011409.1:1265637-1330520 GCA_019455555.1 Galemys pyrenaicus | reverse complement strand
ACTGCTGAGGGGAGCAGCGGGCACAGCAGGAGAGGTCTGCCGCGCCATGTGGGTCCCCTCCCTGGCCGGCAGCAGGGATCGAACTTGTGCTGCAGTGACAGCGGTTTGCTTCATAGTGCGTTGCTTAACCCACTGCACCACCAGGGAGGCCCTAGATCTAAGCTTTTTTCAGTTATTGGTTACAGCATTTTTTTCTTTCATCAGATAGACCTTCAAATATTCCTCCTGACTTATTGGCAGGATTAAAGAAATCTGATAGTTAATATCTAATAAACCCCACAAGAACTAAATATGGATCATAATAATCAGAAATGTGAGAATTATCATTAGAGTTATGTGTCTCTCAGGTAGATAATGACGATTGATTAATTTCTTTAGGGGATGATAATTAATTGTGCACTATAATGTACTGAGAATAAACCTCTCCCCAAACTAGATTCAATCCTTAAATTTTTCCAAAATCTCATGTGTTTTCCCAAAATAGTCTTTTATTTGTTTGTAGTAGAAATATCTAGCTCTTATGCAGTGATATAAATTGAAATGCCAGGCTTCCAAGGGTCTTTGGAGAGATCCAAATTCCTGACATATCCTTGAAGGATTTTTTTCTCTGCAAATCCCTGTCTCTGTAGGACTTCTGACACGCGGTCCCTGAGCTGTCACTTAGCATCCTGTAGATCTGTTTTAAGGAGCAGAAGTCCTTAATGGTTGAAAGTGATCTCTAGAATTAATTCTGGATTTGAATTCTAGATTCAAATCAGTAATCACAAAGCTGTGATTACTGGTTCTGACAGCCTGAACAATAGACCCATATTCTGTTAAATGTCAACCAGGATGAAAGAATATTCCATGGGTCATTTGGAGAATGGGGGAAAAGAAAAAAAAAAAAAAGATTGTCAAGTCCATATTCACATTCAGAATTTAAACCTATGCCCAGTTGTGTATTACAAGTGTGTTTCAGGGCAGACCCCAAACCTGTATGTTCTAAAGCGTGTCTTAAAAACAAAATTTACTTTAGCGCCTAAGACCTTCAATGTAAAAGATCTTTAATACAATTAGAGTGCAATAGAAAGAGGAAAAAGGATGTAGTTCAAAATAGTTTTCAGTTAAGCACCCAAAGTTACCCATCCCCTCGAGGATAGATGCTCAGCCAAGCAAGGCCAGCCCTTAGTAGGGCCACTGAAACCAAAAAACCTGCCACAAGTCTAAGGCCCCTTCTGGCAGGGACCCATAGGACAGGAGCAGAAGGGGCCAGGAAGGTCTGGAAGGGAAAGAACAAAATCAAAATCAAGATAAAGGCTGCCATTGTCAGTCTCCCCACTGAGAGACTGTGGGACTCTCACATCTCTATCTTTTTCAAGTGTTTCCTTCCATGACCTCAAGTCACTGGTATGGAAACAAGGCCTAGCCTAGAAGCAAGCATGGCTTCTCCACATCTCTGCTTTGTGTGCCTCTCCCAGATTTTCTTCTGTCTCTTCCTGCTGCTTCAGTTTTTCATATCTACTCAGTTCCAGCCTTTTTTGGGTGAGGCAGGGAACCTGGAACATCCCCTTTCTGTGATATCACACTGTTAAAGTTGGAAGGCACTGGGAAGGGATTTAGGCCAAGCGTAATGGTGGTAGAACATTTCCATTGGGCTGAAAAAGGGGGACTACAAAGCTTTAATTATAACTTCTTTTTCTGCAGGTATCTTCTCTGTACTCAGTTTGGCCTCGGAGTGCACAACCCTTGCTGCTGAGCTTCCCAAAGTATCTTATGTGAAGGCTCTGGATGTCTGGCTCATTGCTTGTCTTCTCTTTGGGTTTGCTTCGCTGGTGGAGTACGCTGTGGTTCAAGTGATGCTTAATAACCCCAAACGAGTTGAAGCAGAAAAGGCCAGAATTGCTAAGGCTGAACAAGCAGATGGGAAAGGTGGCAATGCAGCTAAAAAGAATACCGTGAATGGCACAGGGACTCCTGTTCACATCAGTACTTTGCAGGTAAGAATGATGTTATCCAACAAAATGATTTCTCCTATTCTTTCTAGCATGCCTGATTCAGGTTGTTTTTTTCCTGACTGCTATCTGTACATATATCATCTTATTCCCAACAACCATAGTATGCACCACGCACTATAAACAACAAAGGTGTGGGGAATAAAATGCAAAATAGTATTAATGCCAGCAGATTTGAATTAATAAAAATTAAAATGTGTTGTTGGTCCATAAATGAGGTAGTTGATTATTTATGGTATTGATGTATATTCAAAATATAGGAACTGGTTTAAATTTGATGAAATATATAGATATCATTTGCTTCTGCACATATTTTTATTATCTGCAGTTATGTTCACCATGAAAAGTTATGTTCACCATGAAATCACACCTTTTAAATCAGGAAATATTATGTAAGGTGATTTTCTTTTGAATGTGTACAGACTCAAGCTAAAAAAAAATCACAAAAAATCTTTTGAGTCAAAAATAGAAGCACTAGGAAGTTTTTATATGTATCATTTCTAATTCTTGACAATTTCATTATCATACTACCTCATTTTTGCTCCCAGTAATGTTCAGAAGTGACAAGTTTTTATGATGAAAGAAAATGAGACACATTTATATGAGGAATATTTAAAAATTATAAATTAGAGATTAGTATAACCAAGATCACTTTAAGAATGTGTTAAGTATGTGTTTTATTTATAAGCAATTTTAATCCCTCTTCTTGTGATAGTATAATTGTTTAAAACAGTACTTATATTATAAACTCTTTTGTACTTTAATGTACAGTGATGATATGATAATTATGTGCAAGAAGTATTAACAACAAAGAAAGATATGTTTGTTTAAAATCTCTGATGAATGAGAGAAGCTGAAACCAGCTAACTAGTTAATGAATCATAAACCATGTAAGCAACCTGAGGACTTCTCAGTAGGGAATGTAGTCTTATCTCTTATCCATTTATGTCACATCATTAAAAATTACTTCTTTTGTAGAGGTCCTTTCAACCAGTACACACACACACACACTTCTCTACTCATTTCAAATATAAGGGTCTTCAAATATGCTCTGGAAGAGGTTGTAATAGATTAAGTGATTAAAAGTTTAGTATAACCAAATTGAAGATTTTAGATTTAGTATGACCTTTCATGTTATTCCTTTAATGTAGAAAAAGTATTCTTTTACTAATATGTTACTATATTTAAATAATTTCTTCTCATACATATAAGATATGCTAATTTTGAATATACTATGTGGATACATTTATAAAACTATTAATATTTCTGGCAGAATCTAAGAAAATAGAAATGAAATAGATTAGGAATTTTGAAGTATTTGTGTGTGATTTAGATTTATAATATCATGTAAATTTGACTACCTGTTCAGTTATTTAGATACTAAAGCCACACCTAAAGTCATATATAAAATACGATGTAAAGTAAATGCCTTTGTAAGAAATGCATAAGTAAGAAATCATACTTCCTAAGTTTATTGTAGAAGTCAGAGTACTTCTTTGTTCTGCAAAGTGAATTCCAAACCACAGTTTGTATATTTGAAATGTTTGGACTGGATGATTCTTAGGAGAGAAAGAGAGATTGGAATACCCAGAGTGCCAGATTTGAAGATTGGACTATAAATCCGAGGATAATGCAGAGATTTGATGTGTAGAGTCTTTCTTACCTTTTGTTCCAATAAATGCAATGTTTTACTTTTTACAAAAGTTCACTGATACATATTGAGACTTACACATTCCTCAAATATCACTGGATAGATAGAACTTTTTTTTTTCATTTTTTTTATTAAAATATTTTAAAATTTACATATACTTGCCATTAATTGTAATCCCCATGTATTCCCCATCACCATCTTTAAATGTGATCTGTCTAGAACACTTGTAGGGAAGGTATGCAAATGTGAATGTGCAAGTTTGTGTTTGTGTGTGTGATGGTGGAGCTTGGAGACAGACTGATTGCGGCAAATGGCCTTTTAAAATTTCAAATTGCACAAAAAGACAAGGATAAATAAGAGCACTTGGGGGTTGGGGAGAGGGACTGGGATGAGAGCAGAAAAAGCATGAGGGACTGAGGTGATGGTGCCCTCGTGAATTGGTGCTGGAAATTCAGTGGGGACTACAAATGATATCAATTATACATACATAAAGAAAAAAAGGCAAAAAAATAAAATTTCAAATTGAGGAATTCAATGGGAAGGTCTGTAAATAAATGTTAGATGTACAGGAATAATTCATATATATTCATATTCATATAATATTCATATATTCCCCAAATAATTTTTTAGGTACTACCTTTGTTCTTGGTCTCATTCCTTTGATGAGTCCCTGCTTTTAATTTTTCCAGACATTTTCCTAGACAAAGCATATAAGTTGATGTTGACTAGACAGACCTTAGACCTATGGTGACGCCATCAAGTCACCTCATCAAAGTATACACATTCTTTTTAATTCAACTGAGCTCTCACAACTGATAAATTATAACTGTACATTTAAAAAAATGGAGATGGAGAATCTCTTTCTGCAGATTGGTCTCCATCAGCTGAAACAAAATTCCACTGAACCAGGCTACAACTATGTCTCATTATGCTCTGTTACAACAAACATTCGCTATATGGGCTATTATATTGGGAAGTCATATCTTTTTTTCCTAAAGTATGAAATATTCAGAAGGGCAAACTAACTCCTCAATTCCCATTCCTGCTATCAACATTTTTTGGTGTCTTTTGTATAATTATATTTACATAAACATCTTTTTAAAAAGTTCTTACTCAATAGGGCTGTGCAAATATCTCTGTGATATAAAGTATATAATGAAGTCAGCAGTTGAATATCAACTTAAAAAAATCATACAAATACATTTTAATTTTTATCCCCCCCCCCCCACTGTCATCTTTGCCATCCTCCTTTGGTCACACCTGGCTAGTTCTTCAGGAAATATGCTTGTTTGTTCAAATAAAGGATAGTATCCTGCTTCTGGAGAATATTTTCTACTTCTGGAGTTTTACTTCTTACATTAAGCATAGTTTTTACCCAGCCACAATTTATTAAATGTAGATGGAATTTGCATAACTAGTCAATGTATTATATTAATAAAGCAAAAGCTAGAGTAACTACAATGTGCTAATAGCATGCAATGATAGGGTGTCCTATTTCATCAAAAAACTTATTAACTATGTCTACAGTGAAAATCCCAATGCCGAATCACAGAACTCAGGAGTGACAACAGTGGAAGATTACACAACAGAGTAAAGAACTCAGACTTCTTTGACCATGCATAACATCAAGTGCTATTTTAAAACACTAGGATTAGCCTATACTTCTATTCTTTCTAAGAGTATTTCTGATTGCAGAGACAGTTCAGTGTGAAATAACTATTTTGCTTATTATAAGGGTTTAATTCAAATTTAATAATTCAGTTATTATCAACTGACTAATATCTGTAACATATGATCTGACTGAATGTACACGATTTCTTTGGATTCTCTGTGTGTTGGCTAATTCAACTTTAGCCAATAAGTTAGGAATGTCTTCACTTAGTAAATCTTTGGTTTATGATTATGATTTCTGTAACCACTTTTTAGTTCTTACTTGTGAGTGTGGTTTAGAGAAGCAGTCTATTTCTTTGGAATGACAGATCCCTCAGTCAGTTATAAATCACTTTATTTGAAAATAGGATCCAGCAGGTAGTCAAAGGTTAGAAATACCAGATTTCCATACTCCATATATTGTAGTAATATAGTCTGTTCTGTTGTTAAATATTAAATTTAATTTATTGGTCTTTGAACTGAGAACTAGCACACCCAGGAGCACTAAAAGAAATGTAGGTTTTCATTTTGACTCCTTAACATATGATAACCTGTCAAAAGTTTATTCCGTGAATATAAGCAACATTTTAGAGTAAATGTTCAGGCAATCTAAAGGTTTAATTATTATTGATAATAGTCAACTAATCAAGTTAAATCTAAGCTAAAAACAACCTTAGGAAAAGATCTATTTCATAAACAGAAAAATTCTAAATACACTCTGCCTTTAATATTTATTTTCAGGTTGGTGAAACCAGATGCAAAAAGGTTTGTACTTCTAAGTCTGATCTGAGATCTAATGACTTCAGCATTGTTGGAAGTTTACCAAGAGATTTTGAATTATCAAATTACGATTGCTATGGAAAACCTATTGAAGTCAACAATGGACTTGGGAAATCTCAGGCAAAGAACAACAAGAAGCCACCCCCTGCCAAACCCGTTATTCCAACTGCAGCAAAGAGAATTGATCTTTATGCAAGAGCCTTGTTTCCTTTTTGCTTCTTGTTCTTCAATGTTATATACTGGTCTATATATTTATGATAAATCTTTTCCATTTGTATAAAATAAAATCCCATTTCATTGTGACCAAGCTCATTCATAAATGCAATCTGTGAAAATTTTTGCACTTTCATAGCATTCTATTGCATCTTGGATGCCGTTCTATTGTAATAAAATTGTGGCACCTTAATTTTGAATGACAGCATGACCCTGTGCTCTAATAATGATGTATATATGTATAGCAAACATGTTGCTTTAGGGATAAATGACAGATAAGAAATGCGTAATATAAATCCAATCCATTCTCTTCAGTTAGTGTAAATTACAAATACTTTGGATAACTGGTGATTATGTGCACGTTGAAACCTGTTGTGATCACCATTCTAATGTATGCAGTATTTCAAATTTCCTTCCTTGTAATTTTCAGAGAAAGCCATCATATTCTTGTATAATTTTAGATGGTATTATCAAAGATTAAGCAAAATTCTAGTACATATTACTTAAACTTTGTAAGTAGAAATATATCAGTTGACTCTATGGAGAAATAAAGTTCAAAAATTACAAATTTGTAAAATCAGCTCATTTTGAAGTGTGCCCCGATAGGAAGGATGCCAGGTAATAAAACACAGTAAGCATTTTTGAAAGAAAGGGACATCTGGATTTATATAAGTTCATTCTGAAATCTAGATTCTGATGAAAAAATGAAGGATAGATATATTGAATAAATATTTCTGATAAAAGAAATTCTATTTAATTCACTTAAAGCTTAAATATATTTTCATTTTGTGTAAGAGTATACAATATCATTGTGCCTTAAAAAGAATCATAAATATTTAAAATTGGGATGAAGGATATGTGTTTTCACATCATTTTTAAGAAACCAAGCGGAAAGTACACTATTACTAGAACCAATGAGTTAGAAAAAATCCATAGTCATTAAAGGATTCTCAATTCTTTGTTTTATTATACTGTTTACTTATTTTTAGGTAAATTTAAGATTCTTTTTCTGATTTCAGTAATTCTTGAATTTGTTACATTTTGAGACTAAGTAAAAAATATCTATGTTAGGCCTCACTGCTACATGTATTTTACTAAAAGTTTAGACTACATAAATTTACATATTTTGATCTTGTTCCAACCTGAAAATAGGCATGTTATGATCTGTAAGATTCCTATTTCCTAATAATATCAGTCAATATTCCTTTTTATTTCTGCCATAGCTGAAATTAGACCTATCATTAATTCATATTTCATAAACACAAGACTGAATGAGTATATATATGTTATGTAGTTTTATTGCAACTGAGAATCTGTGTGGTCAAGTTAAATAATCAATGTATTTAAGTAGCATTTATGCAAGTGCCCATGTATAATCCAATGCTATTTTTGAAGATTTTGTTAAAATATTTTCATGCATTACTAAATTTAAACAAATGAGATACGACCTAATCCTCTGGACCCTCTAGTTACAAAAGCTTAGCCATCTGAATGGCTTTAAGATGCTATATTCATGGACTTTAACATCCTGGTAGCTCCCTACACCAGAAAATTTTAATGCAATAGAGCAGGACCAAGATGTTTTGAACAGGACTTAAGCCATTTAATTTTTTTATTTATAGTTATTTTATTGGTTTATAATCTGGTTTTTTTTCTTGTAAAATTTCATTCTTCTTGAGAAGTTTGATTTAGATACAGAGGTTTAAGTGTGAGATGTACCAAGTTGAAGACAAGTTTCATTATATAGGAATCAATCTGTTGAAAATAATGTGAACGAGTTAACTTCTGTAATATTGTAGTCTCTTCAATTTTAATACCCAAATATATATAAATAACTATTGCAGGGTTAAGTATATACATATATCTCACAACAAATGGCACATTAGATAATGATCATAACAAAAATCTACAATCAGTGTTCACTAACGGTTGCTTTATAATTGTTATCTCAAGGATTTAGCCACATAACTCCATGGTAGTTTTGATCTGTGTACTTTAAATATTATGTATTTTTAGGGGACTTGCAATATATCTACCTAAATATCAGTATCTCAAGTTCAATGTCTCAAAAATAAAAACTATCTTCTCACAAGTCAGTAGGTTCTCTTATTTTCTATTTCTGCTAAAGCCATCACTATTCTAGTCACTTATATTAAATCTTCCTTCCTTTATCAAATTTTTGTATCCTTTTATGTCCTAAGTCCTGTAGAGTCTACTTTTTACACTTATCCCTTCCTTTCTAGCGCTGTTGACACCACCTTCAGTTAGGTCCCCTTTTTTATAATTAATCAGACTATTACAAGAATCTGCCATCTCACTCCAATGGAATTGATTTTGGAGTTTGTGACTTTCATTTTTTAATTGCATGAGTGACCTGAATAGGTTGATATATTATAAAATGAGCAGATAAATTTAGAATAAGCACATAAAACCTCTGTAGTAGCTTTCTCTCTTCGAACACCTCTCTTTCCCTGAGACACTGCCTTGTAGGCATCCTAACCCCCTCTCAGTAATAACAATGTGGACCTAGTTTTTAAATACAAAAGGTAATTTAACATAATGGGATTGACCATAAGTGGGATATGACCTTAATTATAATTTTACATTTTTTTAAAGTTTTAATTTTACGTGTCTTGTGGATCTTTTTATCTGAGGACATTTTAGATATTCATAAGTCTATCTTCTGCCTCCTATTATTCTATAGCAAGAATATGCCTGAATTTAACTTGTTATGAAGCAGAAATTTTAGTTATTTTTCTCTTCTAATACAAAACAGCATTGCAATAAGTATCTCTGTGAATGTATGTGGATATTTCCAAGAGGCAGGTAAAAGAAAAGGCGTTGCAAAATTGGATTTGTAAACCTAGTAGGTTTTCTCAAATGTCCCTCCAAAAAGCTGCTAATACAGATTTTCACTGACATTCTGAAGATCTCATAGTCTAATTATTTCTTAACCTATTTTGTGTCATTAACACACTACTTTAAAAAAAAAAGTTTGATTCAAATCCTTAAAAAGTTGCAAGTTTCATTTAATTTCATGACATTAATTTCTTTCAAAATAAAGCTGTGCCCATGGCATTCTGTTTAAACATTGTTAGTGCCTTATGTTGTCCAGTGAACCGAATAAAAAAAAATCCTTTATCTCACATAAAATTTTCTCTCACTTTAACATTTATGTTTAACTTATCTTTGCAGGAATTACACTACCACCTCTGCTCACGTCCTACATACCAATCAAATTGACTTTGAACTTACTTTATCACATTTAGCAGAGATTGGAGAACTAAGTTCAGCCAAGTCTCTTTCCTTTTAGGTAAGTGATTAATTTCATGTCTCACTTATTTTAAGTGGACCAGCCTTAGAGTTTGTACCTTCAAATACACATTTTTAACTAGTATGTTCTAATTCAGTAGTAAATACTTTATGGTCACATGGTTTTATCTCTACTGAATCATGTAAGTTAAAATATTTTCCATTACATATGTAATGTTCAAATTAAGCTGCTCTAAAAACAATTCAATTTATCATCTTCTGTATTAGTGAAAATTTTTATTTACATTAATAGTTGCACAAGAAATTATCTAAAGTACCTTTAGATACTTTAATCAAGGTTTTCATGATAGACTATTCTAACCTCTCTATAGAGCCACAAATGCTAATATTTTCAAATAAATGTTGTGTTTACAAATATATCAATAATTTAGCATTCACTAAAACAACCCCCTTCTGTTTTAAATAAAGTTAGTCAACCTTTTAAAGAGGTTAGGGCCAAATTCTTTGAAAACATTACACATAAATGGAGTAAAAATATCTTATAGACTTTCTGTTGATTAAAATGAATGTATTGGATGAGTGTCACACTCAAGCTTGTACTTTCATGTACATATATATATACATGGATACACTTCATATTTCATATTTAATACAGTTTATTCTCTCCATGCATATACCATAGGCATATGTTCACATGATATATACATGCGTCTTAGACGCATCTATTACTCATGCACATAATTTTAGTTTGTTCTTAGCAAGAACAAGAGGACAATTCCTGAGTTCTGTTCTATTTAGAATTTCTATACTCCAAACAAAAAGAGCCTGTTAACTCCCACAATTATTTTAAATTTCTCTAATCTCACATATCATACCCAAAACAGTTCTTTCTAACCCTTCTTAGAGTAGAATGCTAATAAAAAACTTGAAATTCGGTACATGCTTGTTAGATTCTTAAAGTGTTAATGGTCTTGCGTTAGCCAAAAACTGTAAAGATGAATAAAACATGGGTTCTACTCTTAAATTATTGTCAACAGTGTGAGAAGGAAGGATAGGCTAAATATACAAATAACTTCAATACAAATCCGAATGTTATACATATTAAAAAGCTTAAGAAGAAAGGACAAAAGCAATCATTTGTCTAAAACAACAGACGTCTTCAAAATAAATAAGAAATACTTTAATACAGACCACTTTACTAGAGATCATAGAATTTTGAAGCTAAACATTAACTAAAAGAAAAATAGTGAATTGTAAAGTGCAGAACATTGCAATAAAAATGTTAAAGTGTTATTTGAATTTATTTCCTAGTTAACAGTGCCGAGGAAATAATGAGCAATAAAGCAAATTTTTCTTAGTTGATGATGTAATGCACTTTCCCTAATGTGTGTTTTTTAACAAAACTCCCATCTGATCTTAATCCTTGAACTTGAAACAATTTTCAATAAATCCCAATGTGCAGCCTGAGGCAATTGCAGTTCAATTAATATCAATTCTCTGTTTGGGGACCAAATAAGAGGCAGAAGCCTCCAAGGGTGAGTGGGAATAGCAGTCCCTCTACATGTCCTTTACCAATTACCTCATCAAATAGGAATTTTATTAGCCAATTAACATTGCCTCTCCCAATGCCACGGATGACACATAACAGAAACCCCATTTTGTGAAATGGTAAACAAGATGAAGAGGCAAAGGATTTTAGCTTTTGAAAAGCTCAGCTCAGTTTATAGTATGTTCCCATGGGATGTTCTTTTAAGTGTTTATTAGACTGGGATATGTAGCAGGAGGAGAAAGGCATTTCACACAGTAAACACCCATCTGCTTCTCTCTGAGGACTACACCTCAGCCGTAAACTTGAGGGAAACTTCTCCTTAGGACATGCATTTGGCAGACAATGGCAGCGTCAGATATATTGTCTTTATTAACAAACTTAAGTATTTTTTTATATAAATCTAAGAATGTTCAGGTTTTTCAACAACAGATAATGATCTTTAACATATTAACTGAGAGAATACTATATGGAAATCATTAAGAGGGAATACCTAATAAATTCTGTCTGGGACTATTATAAAGCCTCTTTCTAAACACAGCTGCACTCTTCTGGTTCATTCAGTTGTGTACTCAAAAGGCCTTTCATTCAAAAATCACTAGTTTCCAATCAGTCCAATAGCATCTTTGAGACTTGCAGATTTCTCGATGAATAAATTAAGACACAAATATAATGTGAAATTTCCTAATGAATATATGTGGGTTATAGATCGCATCAAAATAATTTTAGAATCTCAACTAAACAAGAAGTCAGTGGCCGGTATCAGATGTAGGGAGGCAGAAGCTCATGGAAAGAGTGGGAAGGAATAGAAGCTGGGTGATAGTTCTGGGTTTACTATTTATAAAACTGTTAACCTTATCAAATAATCTTTTTCTCAGTTGCCCTGTTTTTAAAAAAGAATAAAAATAATATAAGAATTACCTATCTACTGTAAGTATCTTTTCAAGTGGTTGTCAGCAAGAACTTGGAAACAGTGTAGACTAGAGTCCCATTCACTAGTGCGAATCTTGGCAAATTAATTTAGCATTGCTGAGCCTCAGTTTCCTCATTTATAAAATGTGGGTTATAGTGACAGCCTTCTAACATGATTATGAGAATTTAATGTGTTGTTAAATGTAAAGTTCCCAGTACAGAGCAAGTGTGCAAAAATTATGGTTATTGTCTCATTTTACCTCTTCCTATTGCTACTGCTGTGCTATTTCTTGCACTATAATGACTTCTCATAATGTTTCAGCTTTTCAAAATTATTAAAATAATAGGTGTTAGGCTAAAAATATATGGTTATTTGACAACAGATGTATATTACCCCTGTTCTTTAGATATCTTAGCATCTCTAATCATAGAGATCAATTTAGAATATAAAATGAAGATGGGATTAAAGCAAGAACAGTAAATTGCTTATTAAAATATTATTGAAATGAGCAAAGGAGTCTTTAGAATATTTATTTGGAAGTCCATTATCTTTTAAATTAGATCATGGGTAATATAATATAATAATGCCAAAATTCAGAATCCACAGATTTAAATATTATAGTTTACATTTATCCTACTAAAAAGAACAAATAGGGCCTCCCTGGAGGCACAATGGATTAAGCAAAGCACTATGAGGCAAACTGCAGCCTTGGCAGCACGAGTTCAGTCCCTGCTGCCGGCCTGGTAGGTGACCCATATGGTGCAGCAGACCTCTCCTGCCTTGCCCACTGCTCCCCTCAGCAGTGAATTTCAGTTAATCTGCCTGTTCTGTTCCCCCCTCTGTCTCTGGTGAACCCTCTCACCAACCCCCACACCTCTGACCTGTACCCCATTGCTTGTATGCATAAATAAATAAAGAACAAATAAATGAGAATACTTCAGAGCTTTTAAGGAATAAAGAGAATTATCTAGACATATTAAACATGCTGTACAAATTGACCTCAATCTCTTATAACTCATATATATCTGTTACTATTAAAAGATAATTAATGCTTCTAATGATTATCCTGGACAACTTCATGATTTTCAAATTCTTTCTGAAACAGAGAGAGAATCCTAAATTCTGTTCAATAGAATTATAATGCTAATGTGTTTTATTGTATTCTAATTTTTTGAAAATTAGTAGTCCAACTACTGAACATGTTAATTCCTAATTAATCAAAGTACCAATTAACCAAATTCTGTATAAGTAGCAATATGCATTCTGAAATCATGTTAAAAAAATACATGAGGCCAACTTCTAAGTTATAAAATATTTAGTCTCTTTAAAAGTATCTATATCATATAGGCTAGCCCCAGTATTTACTCATTTATTAAATAAACATATTTTTTAAAATTCTTGACATACAAGTTAAATGCTGGGAAGATAATAAAACCAATAGAAATATATATACACACATACATGAATATCCATTTGCTTAAGTGTAATTAAATATATACACATACATATATTCATATAAACATATAGCTCCATTCATACTTATACATGTAATATGTGTACACACATATATGTATATAGTATGAGATATTAATTGGTATTTAATTTGCAACTAGGACATACTATATTTTTGCCATTTTGGAAGTTCTACAGAGTACTTATTTATATACGGAGCAGTTTCACATTAAGGTTACATTAAGAGCTCTTTGAAAGAATGCCTATTTAAAGATCAAATAAAATAAGTATGTGCTAATTGATATGAACCAGATGGCCCACAGAGAAAAATTAGTATCAACAGATTGTTCCACTTACTTAATTGTATGCTTAGTCATTGAAAAGCATTCATTCTTGTGTATACCCCAGATTCATTCTGCCCCACCTCATAAAATGAACTAACCTCTCCCTCCCCCATCATTCTATATGTCAAGAACAAGTACTACTTTCTACAGGCCAAATGGATCTGGAAGGAAACACCCAGTTGCCTTCCTACTCACTAAGTTGAGTTCTCTTGAATCTATACATAGTTCAGTCTAAGTAGAACTCCTTCCACATAGACCAAGACTCTTTTATCCTCTGGGGGTTTGACACTTGCAGAATGCCCTGTCTTGTTAGGAGAGCTTGTCTTGGTATCTGTTCAGGAGCCTTCATCCTTGATCATCATCCAAATCCTAACTTCTCTTGTCTTCTCCTTTTCCTTCTCCCATGAGAACTCACCTCTAGTGAGCCCTATTTATGTTTTCTTACCACATATAGGACATGAGACTTGAATTCACATTTTAATTGTTCTTATGATGCTCCCAGATTATCTACCTATCTGTTTTTGTTTCAACTGGTATAGCAAATGACAATAGACTGGGTCAACATATATTCACAGTTCTAGAAGCTGGTGGTCTGAAATCAGGTTGCCAGCATGATTGGGCTCTTGGTGAGTGCATTGTTTCTAGTCTACAAAAGGCCATCTTTGAATATCCTTGCACAGCAAAAAAGAGCTAGTTAGTTCTCTGGTTTATCTTTATAAAAATATTAATCCCATTCATAAGGGATCTACAAACCTGGCCAAATTATGTGTCACCGACCCCACTTCTAAATAGTAACAAGTTGTTTTTAAGATTTCGACACATGAATTTTGGGAATCAAAAATAATCCTGCATGTTCTATGAAAAACCCTTTCCTTTGGAAGATTGAGTTATCACTCTATATTATGTATTTAAATGTGTGTGTGTGTCTGTGAGACAAAGAGATTGGGAGAGAAAGATATGGGTGGAAATGGAAAAGATTATTAAGAAAATATATTATATCCTAACACTGAGAATTCATTTACTTGGAATTTCTGGAATATTTGATTTTAATTTTGTTTTTTATCAATTGTTCATTATGAATATATGAATGCTTTGTGTTATTAAAAAAAGAGAACTTTAAATATAAGCTAGAAATAATCATTTCTTCCAATTCTGTACCTTGCTCCTCTGCAGTTTTTACCTGGAGGCAGCCATGATTATCAATTGGTTTGTATTTTTATTTTTCAAAATATTTTATAATATTATGTGTTTTAAATTTGTATAAGTTATATCAAACTATACACATAACTTGCACACTTAGGTTTTTTGAGAGTTGTTCACACATACCCCCAGATTATTCCATTGTATTTATGAATCATATTTTATTTAAGAAAATTAGGTTGTTGTAAATTTTTCATTATTCCAAACAATACTGAAAGAAACTTTTTTTGTGTATATATCCTAGTATTTATGTGAGAATGATTCTGTTTAGCAGTTACATAGAAGTAGAACCTCTCTGGAAATAAAATGTTAATATTTAAAAAATTTAATTATTTTCCCATAGTAACTATTTCAATTTACATTCCCTCCAAAGACTGTACTAGAGAACTTAATTCCTTTCTCCATTCAAGTGATATGGTCAGACTTTTAACATTTCCAAATTTTGCCAACTTGAAATGATGACTGTACATTGTATCAATTTGCAACTATTGATGTGATTATATTGTTTTTCTCCAATAAACTTACTATGTTGTTATTTGTGTTCCTGGGATAAATGTTTACTTTTCTCATGTGCTGATTTTAGCATATTTCTTTTATATGTAATATAGTCTTTTAAGAATTAGGTAAAATTGCTCCTTCTGTATTTATAAGTGAGATTGGTCAGTAATATCATTTTCTTTTGCCATTCATATTCTATTAGTTTCATAAAATGATTTGAATGTTCTTTTGGGTCTCTGGACCCAGTTCCAGTATGTGTGATGGGGGGACTTGGGGGTGATTTCACAAACCAGCAAACAATTCAACTCAATTCTTATAGTATCTTCCTGGAGATAATATCAGATTCCATGAATTAAAGGCTGGCCCAATAGACTGCCCACATCTTCAGATGCCAATCACAAGTAATAGATCCCCAGGTTACCTGAAAACTATCATTTCATCCCATGTCTTAATCAGAGCCCTGGTAACGTATATACCCTATGGATTTTATCTTGTTTGATGTTTCTACTGAATAAAGCTCAGGCAACTCTGAAGTTCTCTTTCCTGTTGCCAATTTTAATTGGGTCAAAGGCAGACAATTTTTTTTCCCTTCTGATGATTATTCTTGCATCTCATTCATGTCTGATATCCACCCCAGTCATACATATAGGTAAGGCAACAAGGGTACTGACTAATCTACCCAGCCATAATTTCCAGTGTAGGTTCATCCATACCTTGGTTTCCTTGGAATTTTGATTCACTCCTATATTCAACTTGAGGGTTTAAAAGCACTGTCCCAGCCCCCATAGAGTTATGCATACCCCATGGGGTGACTGCACATTAAACTACAGGCAGGGAGTCTTCAGCATGTACTCAGACAGTTTAGTCCGAAACTTGGCCTTGTTTTTAAACCTCTTTTCGTAATTCCTAGATATTGGGTTCCAGTCAATTTTTATTGGGGGTGATTTCACAAAACAGCAAATAATTCAACTCAGTTCTTATGGTATCTGCCTGGAGATAATATCAGATACCATGAATTAAGAGCTGGCTCACAAGACTATTTATCAAAAAATTTGCTAACTGGTTTTGAAAAAGTGATTTGTGTATATCTGTCTTTCTTTCAGATATTTTACCAGTTTCTTGTGCTCATCCTTAAGCTTTGATATATTTTCTTCTAAAAGATCTGAGATTTCTTCAGTAGGTGGTTTGCAAACATTGCATTTGGTACTTCTTTCCACCCTAACATAATAAATTCTACTTTCATTTTGTTTTGATTCTATATTAAAAGGAATTTTAACTTTTAAAAAAACATTTTAGCACAGTAATTTATTTTTTTTGTCTCCTATTTGGAATTTGAAGAAGAAGGCTTCTGGGTATTTGAAAATATGACAACTAAAATTAAATTTGAATTAATTTTGAATGAATTCATGCCAGTTGGATTGAGCATTGACCAAAGGTATAATAACAAATAGAGGATATGATTTTCACTTACAACTATAAGAAAATATAAGGAAGACTCACGGTATCCTTATTTTGTTAAATTAGAATTTGACTTAACACCCTCACTTCACCAAGGTAGTGAGAAATACAACTTTGTCATATCCGGAGGGACCCTTCTTTTCCCAGGCTAACATGACAAAGGGGAGAATTAAGTAATGCCTAGATAATAGGAGAATGGACTGTACTCTGCAGCGCATCAAATCATGTTCTGAGCCATATAATTATTCAGGTGTAGACAGCTCTTCTTCCATGCAAGGTCGAGCACAGAATCTTACGTTCAAACATCAACCTCATGCACAGTTCTTAGGGTTCTCTAACTCTCCATGTCACAAGCCACCCAGTTTGACTTCTTCAGCTCTCAGTTCTTCCAAATTTCCCACATCCTATGAAGAACCAAACCCACCCCCCAAAAACTCTCATGACAAATAATGAAAACCAAAGTATATCAGCTCTATCCTTTATCCCACAGACATTTTCCAGTATTTTTTAGAGACTTAAGACCTCACACTACATTTTGACAATTTAATCCAAATCCCTTTATATCTGACCCCCAGGCAAATGAATCTTTCTGCTGTAGGACCCAGAATCCAACAGAACATTTCAAAAGGGGTGAGTACAAGAAAGAAAATAGTTCTCATTCTTTCAGATTCTTCTATAAGATGGAGGAAAAAAACTTAAGTTATTTATCACTATAAATTATCTTGCCACTAATGGTACCAGGACTTCTTGTCACTAAGATACACTCTGAAATACATTCCAGTGGAAAGGAATGTTAATGGCAACTCTGAATTAGGTTTTTATGTATAAACTGACAGAAGTGTTTTTCTAAAATTAATGAATTATAAAATGGTATAAATTTATAATGAACTTTTCAAAACTTTAGGCGGTTGGTGAGATTTATTGGAGGTTTCTTTTTCATATTTCAATAAGTATTTGATCCCTGGGTGAAATTCAGTGTACTATAACCACAATCTTTTCTTTAATGTCAACATGTGAAAAACATTTTTGGTTGCAATTTTATCGTATTCACCCATATATGATATAGAATGGTAGAAATCTGTCATTTCTAGTAGGTCAGTAATGCCTGGGTGAAGGAAACAAATACCCCACAAAACCACAACAGAACAACAACAAAAATCTTGTGTTTTTTTTTGTTATGAAAATAAATTTTGTTTATTTCAGTGCTTTAAAATAGCTACCCAACCGTGATGTATTTTAGTGCAGTTATGTAAAAAAATAAATAAACCTAATTACTGTTGCCAAAAGGAGAATGCTGAACAAGGATGTTTGTGGACTAAAATTCTTTTATGGAACTCATTAGCAGTATCAGACACAAAAATATTTACGATGTTATAAAACTTGAAAAGGGAGGGAGTGTTCAGTACAGTTGCAGGTTATTTGGACCTCAAACTACTTTCGTGGCCATGCAGGTTTCGTAAGTTGGATATGCAGTAGCAAATAGTGTTTTTCCAAGTGAGTTTATCATGTTACCAGAGTTTACACAATGCTTAATGAACAATCTCTGAAATGAGTAGGATGTGATACTCATAGCAAATGATATCTAAGTGATCAAGTCAGTTTAAGATTAGAAAAAACATGTTTTTGAGCACAAAGTCATAGAATTTCTCCCTTATTATAATTAGCCTTTTATTCCCCCTCCATATATTTCTACTCTAGTGGATGTGCTTGTCTCTCTGCTTTCTTCTCCCCCCCCCCCCTATTTATAGTGCCCACACGTTCAGTTAGCTCCTTCGTGGTAGGACCCAATTCCAAACTCTGTGTTTCTTCTCCCTGGACATGTGCATTAAGTTGGCTATTTGACCCAGGAAAGCCCGGGTCAAACTTATTCATATAAACTTTAGGACTTATTGTTGGAATGCTGCACTCAAAAAAAGCTTTCTCACCAGCTGCAGAATACATCAATTGCTTCAACCTTCAGAATTCACCTCAACTTTAAATGTAGATGAAAGGAAAAATCAAAGTGACTGCATCAACCAAATTCTGCAATAACTCTGGAATGATAGTTCTATAAATCAATTAATCAACCTCAATTTTAAAGCAGTCAGAGTCAGAATTTTTTGTTGTTATTAATTGTATGAAACTTCATGGACTTAGTAATCAATTTATTCATTTTAGAAAAGAAAACTTTGTTCCTGACTCATTCAGATATAATGGCTTAAAAATGTTATCATTATGTTATAATCAATTACATTTTTCTTTAGTGTTTGGTATCCAATTGTTATATAATATGTTTTTCGCCCTTCACAAAATAAATCTAAAATGTGTAACAGGGTTATGTATATTCCATTAAATATCCTACATCCTTGTAACATAATATAGCAATGAAACTTAACTCCCACAGCAAGATTTCACTGAAAGGCAAAGGAGAAGGTTGCATCTAGAAATACAACTTATATTATGTGAATCTACGTAGTCAAATAAGTATCATGTCCAGAAATTGCTCATCACTTACTTTGTAGGGTCCTGGTTGCTGCTAGATTTCTTCACTTCTCTGTTTCTAGGCCACTCCTACTGGGTATCTTTGAGAAATTCATCTTTCTCCATTTTTAAAACGCAAGTATAATTTAGCTCTGTCTGCCTTTACTTAGCTGCAGATTGACTTTTGCATATCCAAAGACATATGAAAATACTCTAATAAGTAAAACATTAACCAAGCCAAGACTCACCCTGCTGCTGCTCAAAACTGACAGAGCCTTTGAGATTGAAGTCTTTCTTATTTTGTTTTTCCATAATTCTCTGTCGTGATGTTAAAACTGTCTTCTTTCTCTGAACCTAGAGAAGAAACATAGGAAATTTGAGAAATTAAAACCTGTGTGCATACAACTTAGAATATGCATAAAGAATCAGAAAATATTCTTGAAATTTTGAATGAGTCTCACCTCTTCTGTAATAGCACCAAAGTTATGACTTAGGGCAACATAAGTTCTGCTTTCAAGTAAACAGATTCCCAATGCCAATTAAATGCTCTACACCAATCTCTAATATAATGGTTCCAGTAAGCAAGGAGAGGAGATCTTATGCATAGAAGAAGGGTATTTGAACAGACTTGGACAAGGCTAACAGCTGTGAAGTTCAAGTTTCCTAGAATTCCTGTGAAAATAGACGCTAAGCTTTTAAAGTCTGCAAGGGGTCATCTCTTAGGAGGCAAAAATTATTTCTAGTATCAGTGGATCACACATTTGCCCCCCAGATGAAGGCAATTATTGCTCATTCCAACATCTCTAATTATCACTAGGTAAGTAAATTATATATCACCATATCCTCAAGTGAGGTACCATCCTGGTCTGGATGTCTTCTACAGAAGAAAACTAAAGTGGTATATTGTATTGATGGCATTCTGATAATGGAAGCTATTGAGGAAAAAAGTAGAAAACCTTGTAGTTCTCTTGGTAAATGCATGTATGACAGATTATGGAACATAGCCCTTAAAATTAGATGGTCTGCCTAACAAGTGAAATTTTAAGCATCCAGTGACTTGGTCCAGTTGTATATTTTACCACCTACCAAAAAAAATGATCCTTTGGATTTTAGAGATAATGCATTTAACACATATACACATGCTGCTCTGACACATTAATTAGCATTGACATTTTAAGCTGCCAGTTGAACCCAGAGAAATGAATTGTAATGTCAGCGTTTGACTGCAATGCTAAGTCACAATTGAGTCTTGAGACCCTGTAGACCACGTGGTATTATAGCTATTCCGGGGGTAGACAAAGCTGCTAGCATGGAAACTGTGGCAAGATCCACTGAAGGAATTGTAGCAAAGATGTTTACAGTTTGAAATAAGAACTTGCTTTCCATTCCTGGCAACTCATCCATTTCAAAGTAACATTTCACTTGCTACTGGGCTTTGGTATATACTGAGCTTCCTTCCTATCACATGATGCTGTGATCTTCCCATCACCTGATATTACCATCCTGAAGAAATGGCATTATCTAGTTCATTGAACCATAAAATTGTATATGCACAGGAGCATGTCATTAAAATGAAATAAAAATTTTAAACACTGGACTTGGGGGGGAATACTATATAATGGAAGCAACAAGGAGGTTCACTACTTACTACTGTGCCTCCTGTTATTCTAAGGGTTAGTAATTGGTCAATAGAAAATTACAGAAATTTAAAAAGAGGAGAATATCAAGCATTCAAATTCTGTGGAAATGAAGGTTTGGGTCACATACACCAAATTAAGAATTCTGTCTGGAAGTGGAGACTGGTTGAAGGCTTTATAGTCTCTTATTTCTGCTGTCCCTCATTGAGTCAAAATATTTTTAAAAGACATTTTGTGATAGTTGAATTTGATATTGTGACTCTGTAGTAATTAAAATAGTATGTAAATCCATGACAAATGGGAACATTGTTCAAAACTATTTGATCTGGAAAGAATCAGTAATACAAATAGGTAACAAATTTTATTCTGGTTAAAAGTGAGAAAGATTATCATAAAACACTAGAAAAACTTGAACATTGGAAAGGATTTAGTGCTCAAATTTCTTCATAAATATTCTTAAATTTTGTTCCAACATGTTACTGAAATGGGAAACTATCCAGTTGACCTTTGCTCAAGATAATGATGTTAGTCCTATTTTAAAAGAGAGGAAAATGATGGTGCATTCATCATCAGAAGGATTTTTAAGTTATGCATGTTTCTTTGCTTTTTAAATTTTTACCTTTTTTGCTTTAACTGAACTTTTCAAGAAATGGCAACTATCATATGAAATACCATAGACTGGTGATTTTGAAAATTATCCTCCAGGGGAGGTTTCTTCCTTGAGTATTAGAATCAGTGTTGAGTGCTCACACAACTCGTGTGAATATCTCCAAGGATCCTGGGAGTTCTATATGACCAAACTTGAAAAATTACCTTGTCTGTACACCTGCTGCCCTGCACACCTGCTGTCCATGTTCTCTACTTGTCACCCTGGGATGAGACAGCATTTCCCTGGGCACTCAGTTCAGTATCCTGGAAATTGGTTTTATTTCTCCAAATCCTTCACCCTATCGTAAGCAATTTCACTAACAAGTTCCTCGAAGTTTCCATCTTAAATCTTTTCTGAAACCGACCTTTTCCTCTTATCTGTACTATTTCTCAGTCCATATTCTTATTATCCCTTCCTCAGGAATACATACTCCTCACTAGTCTCCATACATTTAGTATGTTTCCCATAAATACATTCTCCACACAACCTTCAGAATAGTCCATCTGAAATGCAAATTTTAAGAACTCACTTTTTTACTTAAAACTCTATACTTACCTATTTTGTAGGATGAAGTATGTGTTTCTTTCCCTGGTCTGGTTTATTGTGGTTACTCTTTGATTCAGATTACCCATTCTAGAAACACCTTACTGTTTGTGATTCCTAGAGCATACACCTGTCTTTACTGCTATTGTTGCATCTAAATTAAGTGCTTTTGGGAGTCGACCAAGATAGCAACATAAGAAGCTGCTGAACTCCTTTCCTCCCACAGACCCACTGAGTGTACAGTTATATATGGAATAGGTAAGTAATCTAAAAACTTGTTGACTGTCTCCCATCCATGGAACAAATAAGGAAAAAAAATATCCACATCAATATGGGCAGAACAGCTGAGACACTTAGCACAGTGCCATGCTTTGGGGAAGAGATACCTAACTTGTCACTTCTTGAGGCAAAAAGGTTTGGAACGTACATTTACTTTCCCAATTATTCATATTCTCATCTAAGCACAGATCTGAAAGTAGAGAAGACGTATGTCCATAAGACTCAAAACAATGGCAAACACAGAAGCGAGACCTTCGATGGGTGCATGAAATACTCCACATCACCAGCCATCAAAGAAATGCAAATCAAAACGCAGTGAGATAATACTTCACCCCTATGGAATAGTTATTTTCAAAAAAGACAAGAAAGGACAATGTTGGCAAGGGTGTAACTCAGTGATGAGTTACTAAATACTTTAAATACTTCATGTTTTCTATTTGGCCATTTGCTCCATCTCAGCCAATGGGGGTCTCATGCTTTTCTGCAGGAAATTTGCTATCTTCCATTCTTTCTAATGTTGTGTTGCACCCAATTCTTCAAGATCACCATTATTTTCAGAGTCCCGAGGATCACAAGGAAAAGAGGCAATGATGTCTAGTGTGGTTAGACCCCATCACTAGGAAATACGGTACTGACATTTGTAATTTAAGTTTGATGATTAAATCATCTAAAACTTGTTCTGACAGTCATTTGAAAATTATCACCCCCAATGACCTCATCCAACACACATTTTCATTTATGCAAAGCTTTTTATAATGTGACAACCCCTACACTAAAGAAATAGTGTGCATTATGAAATGAAAATTAAAAATATGCAAAGTGGGTTAGCATGCAACACTTGAGCACTTTGAAACATATTTGAAAGGAAGTTTTCCCCCTAACTGAAACAAAGATGGAGTAAGACAGAATTTAAATTTTACTTATATTCTACTCACATTACATATATTCTTGTCAACACTGAAAATTATATTTAAACATAGATAAAACAACAGTAACAATCAAACAAGCAAAATAAAAACCCAAATGGCAAAGTGGCCATTTGTATTTGTATTTTTTCCATTTTTTACTGTGCCTATCCTCCCTAAATTTTAGATAATTACCAATATTGAACAGCAGAGGGCAGAAAATTACAAAATCTCTTCCAGCACACTATTTTATTTCAAGATAATCCTAGTAGTTTTCAAAATTTCAACATTAAGTACTGATAAATTTGAAATAAATTCTCAAATCAAGAAATTTCTAAATAGAAAAAGTAAATTCTAGTATTTTTACTAATGTGCAAGTACTTTAATTAAAATGTACTACATTTATGTAGCCAGTGTTCAATGCTAGAATAAAAAAGTGTGTGATCTAAGGTACATATAAATGTGAATTTGGAAGAATTCCATGAATGATAAGTTTAATACAACGATTCTAATATTGCAGCAAATGTATACAGTTACATGGTGAAGATTACATACATAACCTTATGAAACACACATTCATAGACTAATTGTTTGATTACAAGTAATGCCTACTAAATTTTTGATTTCCATGTTACATATGAAGTACAATTGGTTATTAGACAGTAATATTTGACTTGAGATCTTACATATTTACTAGAAAAATGCTCATTCAGCAAATTCTTATTTTATATAATTTATTTCTGTAATATGTAATTCAGTTCATTTTGAGTTCATCTTTGCCCTTGACTTTGAAATATATAAAAGACAGAAACAGTTTTTGGAATGTTCTTTTAAAAAATTCAATTCACATTGAGTCACATTTAACACCATGGTTTCTTAACATTTAATCATCTCTCTCTTTTCTGTCTTTGCTTCCTTTTTCTACTCCAAGTTATTTGTATGAAAATGAAGGGTCTCTTTTTTGATAGGAAAAATGTAATATAGAGAAAAAAGAAAACACAGAAAAAAAGTTATTTTCTCTTAACTGTTATCCATTCAGGTATATGTTTAATTTAAAATTTCAAATAAGGAATAATTTAAAATCATCTTTGTGCCTTAATCAGTGATTAAATCCATTACATTTAGTTATTATTCTTTACATTGCAGTGTTTGTATAGATATTAATTTATCACTTTCTTATTTTTATTCTTATTTAATTTTAAAAGCCTGATTTACAGGACCTACTTTTATATACAGTGTGGAATGTTTATTAACAGACTAAAATAAATTTTTGGTGATAAATTTGGGAGCAAATTTTATCTGTAGCAGATAAGTTTAGTAATAGCTTATGAATATTTTTATTTCCTGGTTTAGAAATACATACTGAACAACAAAAACAGTGGAAGACCAAAAATTGAAAATCAAAAAAAAGTACAAGATTCAAGAGCGACAGGTAAGTCACTTTGCTCTTTCTAATTTTACATCTTTCTCATTTTTAAATGGTTGAAATGAGGTCCAGAGTAACAAGGACAATTGAGAGCTAACTCAGTCAGAATGAAGTCTATGGAAATGGCATTAATGTGAATACTGCACAGCAAGACAACAAGATAGAGTAAGTGTCATAGTATTCTGAAAGATTAGCAGGTCATTCCTTCTGTATTGTCAGCTCCAATCTCCTGTCTTCTGAAAACAGCACTTTGCACTCAATCTTTATTATTATTTTTGTTGTTTAAACCACAAAAGTCATAAAACTTAGTGAGGGATTTCTGCAGCATCAGAGGGAATGGCCAGGGAATTTCCAAGGTACTGGTTTGACAAGCAGCATGAAATGCATATGTTTCACAGGGAAGCCCAGACTTTCCGTTCTTGCCACAAACTTCCTTCCCACAAACTTTTATCTGTATCGTCATTTTTTTTTCTTTTCCTGTAGTTTTGATCTCCTTGGTTTAATGTGATGAGGTGTGTTAGTTTATTTTCTTAAGGGCAGTGGTTTTCTGGGAATGATTTTGCAACTTATTGCCCTTTCTAGACTAGACTTTTTTTATTTTCTAATTTGTTTCTCCGATGAGCCTTTTCTTGAAACCGGGACTTCTTATTATCCGGAAAAAGAAACAGCTTCGAAGGAGCCAAGTCAATCTCTCTCTACGAAGGAATCTACAGTGAAGCCTGCAGTAATGATTTAAATGTGTCTGGCTCAGCAGGTTAACATCACAGTCCAATGGAGCACACTGTACAAATGGGACTTCCAAGCAAAGTATTTCAAAGATTCAAACCTGATCTTTTCTACAGCTTTAACTATTAAACATAGAATTGTGGGTGTCCCCTCGACCCTGGCTACTTCACATTTAGATAAAGTTCATGATCGATATTATACTTGCTTCTCAACTGGGTCTGGTGAGGCGGATGCCAGTTTTTCTGTATTGTTAAGTGGATATTCACCGAGATTGACGTTAAAAACCAAAATTACTTTTAACGTAAAACAGCAAGGCCTGGTAAGTGAACGTTTCACCGCCAACAATTAGCAATTCGGCTTTTGCACAGCAGCCGGAAATCGACTTTGCTGCATTTGGTACATACAGGCTGGAGCATCTCCGCGGCAGCTGCAGCAAGCCGCACAAAGGTAGAGCCAGGCAGGGAACGGGGCGCTGTCCTCGGTGCTGAAAGGCAGAAGGGCTGGGGTCGCGACAGCTCGCGAGACCCAAGGTCTCGCCACCGGAGAGCCGCTGCCGAGCTCTGAGCTGCTCTTTCTCAGCGCCTCCGCGCACGCGACGCTGTTAGGGCAGTGCGGGGTGCTGGGTGCGGAGTGGGGGAGGGGTGGACGCGCGCGCCAGCCGCCTGCCGCGAGTCGCGCACGCGCGCCTAGACTGCCTGCCCCTCTCTGTGACTTGCGTGTGTGTGTTATGTGTGTGTGTATGTGTGTGTGTGCGCGCGCGCCCGTGTGAGTGAGGGGGAGAGAAGGAGAAGAGAGCGCGAGAGAGGGTGAGTGTGTGTGAATGCATGGGAGGGTGCTGAATATTCCAAGACACTGGGCCACAGCAGCAGCTCCGCTGAAACTGCATCCAGCCTGTCCTCCGGACTTCAGAAGGAACTGGTCGCAAGGCATCAGCAGCCACCAGCAGGACCTGGGAAATAGGAAGTCTTCTGTCTCCACTTGAGGTTTTTAGCAGCGTGGTGCTAAATTGCTTTCTCAAAATGCAGAGGATCTAATTTGCAGAGAAAAAACTGCCAAAGAAGGAAGAGGAGGAAAAGGAAAACCAAAAAGGGTATTTTGTGGATGCTCTACTTTTCTTGGAAATGCAAAAGATTATGCATATATCTGTCCTCCTTTCTCCTGTTTTATGGGGACTGATTTTTGGTGTCTCTTCTAACAGCATACAGATAGGTAGGTACCCTTTGTGTTCTGCTTTTGAATTGTGCATAATTTGGGGGTAATCTTTGTTCACAGTGGACAAATTAATTCTTGTCATGTAGACTTATGTCATACATTGACTGCATTCCAGATTTAAACTGTCTAGAATATACTTGTATTTCTTAGGATAAAGCCAAAGAAAAGGACTATACCTGTGATACAATAGTAGGAAGGTCTTCTTATTTCTGACCCCCAGATCTTATTAATTCTGCCTTAACAATTTCTTCCCATTTGTTCATATGCTCTAGGGATCGGGATACAAAGCTTGTGTTAGGAGGAAAGCCCAACATTTCTGACCACCTACCTATGCCCTCAGACTCACATCTGTCTTGACCCCCGTGGCCATTTGGACATTCGACCCCCTCTGCCCGAATCTATTGACGGTTTAGCCTATTAGCGTGGATGAGAAGCTCCTGGGATGTTGAGCAATAGCTCGCGGGCTACCCTTCCTTCCCTGCCAGGCACTGACACTGTTCTCCTGCTTGATGTTTGTTCTTTGCAGGGGGGCTATTTCCCAGGGGCGCCGATCAGGAATACAGTGCATTTCGGGTAGGAATGGTTCAGTTTTCCACTTCGGAGTTCAGACTCACGCCCCACATCGACAATTTGGAGGTAGCAAACAGCTTCGCAGTCACCAATGCTTGTAAGTAATAAATATTCATGCCTTTCCGGTGCCGCACGCGGAAAGTCAGTGAGTGTGAGTGCGGGGTGGTGTATGTGTTTCTGTGTGGCAGTGTGTGGGTGTGAGTGACTGCACACGCGCGTGCGTGTGACGGCGTAGGAAGAAAGTGGTTGCTCTCTCGGGGACCCCCGCTGGTTGTGGGAAGCTTAAGGAAAAGAGCCAAAGGCATTGAAGAGTGTGCACGCTAGGGAAGGTGGGGTAGGAGTTGAAGCCAGGGGGTAGCTTCCTTAGGTTCCAGGGGTTGACAATTCTATTTAGTGCTTGCAGAGAGCTTCTCCTTGCCTCCTCCCCCTACCTTGCGCGCCTGGCAGCATCCTGCCCACACAGAACACGCTGTTCCCTAGAGCGCGCTGACTGGCTTTTGGACAGCTCCCACCCGGGACTGCCGGATCCCAGCAGCCTGCCCCCGGCAGCTGCAGCCTTTGCTCGCGGCCCCTGCTTTAGACCCGCAACCCTACCTCGAGCTCATTTTCTATGGACCCCGCTAGACCAATATCCTCCACCTCGATGGTTGTTGTTTAACAAGTTGTTAAAACGATTGTGGAGTTGGGTTCGGGGCTGTTACATAACGCCCACCCGAGGGGCGCAGCGCGGCTCGGAGCTGGGGTGACGCAGGCCCGACGCCGGCGCGCCGGTAGGGGCGGAACGCGGAACGCGGAGCGTTGTCCATTTGTCGCTGCTCGGTGGAGCTTCAGCTTAAGTTGAAAGCTGATGGTGCCCTGGGTGACTAGGTCAGCTCGCGGGTCTCCGGTGCTTTGTTCTCAGGTAGCGGGTCTCCAGCAAAGGTGGGAGAGGAAAAGACCTGGAAGCGGTTGGATCGAGTCGAGTTTTAAAATCTGAGGAAGTCACCGATCAGCCATTTTAGCCTTTGCATATATTCATATTAGCCCCATCAACCTGCGCAGTGTTACAGGACGGACGATGAAACTCAATTGAGGCTCTAAACAAAGTAATAGAAGCCAAGCAACTATGTATCTGAAAGGTTCGACGGAAAGGCTCCCAGGCCCCTGTCCAGGCGCTCCCACCCCCGCGTGGGTGTGGGCAGTGCAGCCACAGCCTCTGTACCTTCCTGCCCTCTTCCCAGCAGCTGCCATCATTTCCTGCTGACTGGGTTGGGGTGATTCTTCCCTGCCTTAATGTTCTCACTCTTTATTTCATAGTTAAGGATTTGGCTGCAGGGGGAGATTTGCAGATGGCTCACCTCCTACTTTGGCTACTCTGTAAAAGAACTAGCGGAAAATTACCACAGAAAAAAGCCCAGTTGCAGTCCTTACACATTAGACAAACAACTGGTTGCCATCCCACGTCCCCATATTAAGCTTTAATCATATATTCGATGATTTAGCTTGTTTATAGCAGCAGGAGTGCCATCGACTCAATTTGGGCTCCTGTCAGATGAATGAAGAAATGAAATAATTTTCTTTGGCTGATAGAACAGGTGCAGTATTAGAATTGTATCAGACACATAGAATCTAATTGTTGATAAAGAACATATTTAAGGTTTCAATGATATATGTTTTATCCAAATGTTAATACCAAGTGAAAAATGAATAGGAGGCAGGGGTGGGGAGGTGAGGAGAGAGAGAGAGAGAGAGACAGAAAGAGACAGAGACAGAGAGAGACAGAGAGAGAGAGATTCTTAAAGTGGATTATTTGCAGCTTTACAAAATCTTCTCAAAGAATATAAGAATATCTTTGAAACTTTCAATGAGTACTACATACAAAGAATACTGTAGTTTAATTTTTGAAGACTTCTATAATTAACCTATTTACCTGCCAGATTTAGATTAATCATTGTTTCTGATATCAAGTTCCTAGGTATTTTTCTGAATTGAATTTGACATATAACTGTGCTAAGTATCTAACTGTGTATAACTGTGTAATGTGAATCTGCTGTGTATAATTTTATACTGAGAAAATGCTCTAAAAAACTACTGAACCTGAGGCAAGACTATTATTATTGCAAGTATTTTTTAAATGAGTTAAAAGTAATTGACAACTATATTTTGAAAATGGTCACTAATTGAGGTGTTCACTCATTGGTGAAAATAATAAGAGGGTGTGACTGAAAAATAGCAGATATATGCACCGAACAAAATACATATCCCTTCTTACAACAAATGTTGAGTGACTATTTTGGGATTTTCTGGAAGTCAAAGATCATGGTTAATTTAGGTTCGATGACTACTTTAGGTCCTTAGTCTCAATATTTTTAAGAGATATATTTTTAATATAAGTTTTATTGAAATAAGATGCAGAGAGAAAATTCATGTATGCATGAAACACATATGACTCCATGTAATAATGGAATGTATGTATATATAAACACATTCATAGCTCCATCCCTGTAGTAAGATTTTATTTTTAAAAACCTGTCATTGAATTTGTTTACCACCTTTCTAAGAAACTGGGAGAATCAAATTTTCACTTTGCAGATTTTTTCTTGTTTTTCTCAGAACATGAAGCTGAAATAAATATTTGCATGTCTCCAGATACCAAAATTCCTTTTCTTGGATTATTATTCTAGAACTCTAAGACAAATTATGCTGAAGAACTAAATATACTTTCACAATGCCAGCACTGACAATTTGTAATCATTTGTTACTCCAGTTTGTAAGTCATCTTACTGAATATTAAAGAGAACTAGTAAGAACTAAAGAGAGTTATTGGGTAGAATTTTCTGGAGTCATGTTGACTCCTTGACAGGACCAATCATTTATTTTTATGGTTCAGTTTTTTTCATTTCTTTAGGAATTTCACAATCTAGAGATAATAAATGAATGGAGTCTTTATAGTCTCCACCCCCTTTTTTTGGCCAAGGACAATAGGAATGTAAAATTAGTTTAAGTCTTTTCAGAGAGAGGGTTGCTTATGTAAACTGTTATCACAAAGTCAAGTCAAGAAATGAATGGCAACTTCTAACATCGAATTTGTCAAGATGAACCCTTGATCACTTAAATCCTGCTCAAGATTTCCTCCAATGCTTAGTCTCTGTTTTCTTGCTTTTCCATCAGGGGAAAGTCTAGGGTTCTTTCCTATATGAAGTGGAAGCAGCTATTATCAATTATGTTGATAGCTAAACCAAACAACTTCCTTTCATTTCTTTCAGAAATCTAAAGAATTCTACTCCTTACCTCCTTATTAAAATATGTATCATCAGAATTCATAAACTACCCTGTTCTACCTCTTAAGCCATTAAAAAATCCCATAGGGTTAAATTTGTATATTAAGAAAGTTGAATTATATACTTTAATAATGTAATTTTTAATATAAAAGATATTAGTTTACTAAATTAACTTTGCCCCCTAGATGGAATTTAATTTGAAGTGCTGCCATTGACATTGATTTAAGAATCCAAGGAGATCCACTGAAAGGGTTAAGGTTATGCAAATGAAATGAAGTCATTATATTCTGTACCTGGTGAAAAATGACTGTGCTTAGCAGAACTCCCACATCCTTCTCTTTCACAGCCACAGTGGGGTAATGAAAGTACCTATTTGTTCCCATTAGTTTCCATGGGTACCTGAGGAAATAAAGCCAGATTTCCAATTCCTTTCTTTCTCTTTCTCTGCCTCCCTTTTTTCTCTCCACCCTTTCCTTTTCTCCTTTCCCTTTCTCAGATATAATACTAAGGGTGCCCCCCCTAAAGACTTTATAGCTATAAGCCTTCATTATGAGAAAGCACAAAGCACAAGCCAGAAAAATTAAAAAGATTAGCCTCTGATGTATTCAACAGTTGAAACCAGTAATGGGCTTCAAGAATTTCTTCCTTTTTTGAACCAGCCTTCCTCCCCTCCCTCTTTTGCTACTTCCTACATGTCTCCTCCTCTCTCCTTCTCTCCCTTCCTTCTTTATCAAGCGCCTTCTAGTTGTCAAGGAATAAGCGAATGCTTTTCTCATAGTAACTAATTTTATTCTAAACTTCCTCCTCTATGCTCTTCCCAACAGTTTTTAAAACCTTGTAGGCTTTTCATGCCTTCAGTGTGTTCTGATACCTGTAGTCTTGTCCATGAACTTTAGTATGAGGATTTGAAGATATTCCAGTATCTTATGCAAAAACCATGTATTGCAATTACTCAAATTTTTTGTCAAAAAAACACAAAACTTGACATTGACATATATGCATATACCTGTTTTGTGGAGAGGTTAACAAAATCAATGACAGATAAGTAAATACTAAATAATTTTACATTCTAAAAATTTAATATACTTTAATATGCTCATTACTAAAACTAAAGCTGTCTAAAAAAGGATATAAACAAGTGTATTTGATCCCATAATATAAAATATAATATAAAATATTAAATTTATTTTTTATGATCGTCCTATTGCTTTTTATGAATGACTTTGACAAATAGTTTTTACTATATTTAAAATAGTTTATTTTATACTTCAAGTCCATAAAATTATAAAAATTAAATTTAAAGAGGTAGCAGATAAAAATCTACTTTTTAGTTAAACCAGCAGATGGAGATGTTGGAGAAAATATTGTTCTATGTAAAACTGTTGCGCACACTGAATACCTTTTGAAACATTGTAAACAAATTTAGAGAAATTGAAAAAATATGTAATTGTCACCTTTCTAAAAATTCTCTTAAAATGATGTTTTGGAACAGTAATTTCTAATGTCTTTTAAGAAAAGTGCATTTGACTTAAAAAAATAGATTATCTCAAATATGCTGGTAAATTTGAACCAAAAAGGTTGCTTATAAATGCTCTTGTAAGAGAGAGAATTCTAAAATTACATTTTTTCATCTTTTTAACTTGATTCTCCAGATAATCACTTTAAGGTATATTTTCTATTGAATTTTAGTTATGAATTATTGAGCTTGTGTATCTGTTTATCAAATTATTTGATTTTTGCTAAATCTTTTACACTTTGCATTAATGCAGCTCTCAGTATATGTATATATGTGTATAGTATATATATATATTTACATTTATAATTATAGATCTTAAATAATTATAGATGGATTGTCAGGTTTTGCCTTTCTTTGTGGTAATTGCTAATAACTAGAATTACCAACTGTAATATATGCAAACATTTCATAAAACCATTATCAACTTGGATGCTATTAATTGATGATAAGTATTCATGGCATGAAGAAAATCATGAACACAAGTACTAGAACACAATACCTTACAACCTTGTGGTGTATATATTCATTTACACTCAGACAACAGTTACAAAGGAAGAAGTAGCTCTTTGTATGTAAAAATAACTAAACTGTTATTGAAATTATTTCTAATTAAGCTTCTATATTTCATCTCACACAAGAGACTCTTAAGAAAGTGGTTTATTGTACTAAACAGAAATCACAGCATGACTTTGGCTGAAATACTCCATTTTAGGGTTAGAGAAATTAAGTACTTAAATAAAAACGACTCTTTGAAAGTGTAGAAGCTTCATATTCATAAGAATTTTGTCTCATGCCCTTCGTTTTGGGGATTTTGTAAGCTTCATTCTGCTGACTCAATGGGTGTAGGATATTTTCCTTTCATCTCCAGACTTGCAAGTGGTAGGGTCATTTCATTGTGACACTACAGCAGTAGAATGCTGATTCACGCCGATCCAAGATCCTCTCATCATCTCTTCCAACAACACTTACAAACTTCCTAGAGTCAGAAATTTTTTTTAAAGGCTGAAAAAGACCAGTTATTTCTTAATTATTCTAGCATGTGGAGCGATATAATTGGGTTTTCAAAGAAGATACCATTTCCCTCCTCTTCACTACCTCCTTCCTCTTTCCCTTTTAAAATAAGTCAATAATCTGAGGAACAAATGCTATCACATGAGATAAAATCTAAATTGAAATAGAGAATTATCTTTTCTTTTAAATGAGTAGAAGATACATTACACAGAACTAAAATCTTGTATTATTAATAGCTGTAGATATTTATTAGGTTGTTAATATCCATTGGGTAAATTGTACTTCTTTCTTTTTGTAAACTGAGTTCTATTGAAGATTCCCCATATACTATTAAAATTTTAACTCTTTTATTATGGTAACTTTCTGACAAACATTTTGAAAACAAGATTCCATTATAAGAACCTTGACAGGAGTGTGCTCAGCTTTCATTTTAGTTTTGGATTTTAGTAATAAAATGTGACAAAGCATATTCTTTGAATAGCTGGAAATTTGTCTTAGACTTCCCTCTTCCCATCCAGTATATTGCACACAGTAAGTGTGTATTATTTCTTTTAGTGGAAAAAAATACTTAAAGTACCAAATCATAAAAAAAAAAAATCCTTAAGGAAATCTGTGAATGAGGAATTTATAGACATAGGTTCTTGCTGTGAACCAGTTATTATAGTATCTGTACTAATGTGTATGTAATTTTTTTTTAGACACATGCTTTTTTGTTCTTTGTTTTATAACTGGCAGTCTATCTTTATGATATCTTTTCCAATAATATTATATTTGTCCTATTTTCAGTCTATCGATAATTTGCTTCAACAAAAGTGCAACAAAAACAAATTATTAAAGAATATTAGTTTTTATATATTAACTTACTATCAAATAATTCTTCCAAAATATGTGCTACTAATTTGCACCTTAAAGTTAAAGACTTTTAAATTTTTGGCATACCATTTATATCTTCAACAGAACATATAGGTTTGGGAGACCTGGAGTTTATTACTGGAAGGTAATTTATGAATGATCTTTATATCTTAGATCATATTGATTTTCATGTCTGTTAGCATATCTCAAGCAAATGATATATACACTCTCCATAGTTTTATCCTTGAGATTGTTCTCAGGATTTTCTTTATATTTTTGATAGACTCTACTTATGAGCATATTATGTCAATACCTACGTTGTGTCCTGATTTTTCAGTACTTAAATTAAGAGCACAAACTGGGTTGAATTAAAAAATGTCTGCAATTTAGTTTATCTAAATTACTTTGAAGAGGGCATTATATTTCTATAAAGCTTACTTACCCTTCATGTAAAATTAATTTTCAACTAAAATATTATGGCATTTACTTGTTTCATGGTCCTCTGAAACCTTCTCTCTGATAAAATTTCATTGAAACACCCTTTAAATGCAAAGATTTTTCATCTTATCTTTCTACGTATTCAATCACATTGATGGAAATGATAGAAATTTTTATATAAATGGAATATAATCTATGCTTATTTTAATGATATAATGAAGTATTAGCCCATTCTTCATCCCTGCAATAGTTTATGGCCTTCGTCAATCATTTCTAACTTCAACATACATTTAATTCAAACAGAGGTTTCATAATTTAACATAAGAAAAGGTTTTCTTCATCCATAAACCTTTTCCAGCTGATGTCCAGGTTTGTATTACTCTGCTGTTTCAGAGTTGTCATTTATTTTACAATTTCTCTAGCATTAGAGTTAAGTCCATTACAGTAAGACTATGTCAGCATTTGATGGCATATTTTTTATTTCTTATGCATGTATAGAAGACTAGAACGGGTGTTTTAAGATAAATATTTTGGGTTCAAAGGAAAAATATCTATTTCTCTTTATTACATGTTGGAATTGCCACATACTTTGAGCTGTGGGAAGGGGTGGGGGCCATGGGAAGCACGGAAGACTCCAACAGGCCTTATAATTGGAGTTTTGTATTTGACAGTAGGCATTTGGAACTAGGAACATTTTTTTTTCTTTTTCTTCTTCTTCCTGTCTCCTTTTATTTTTTGTCTGAACTTCTCTTTGATTTGGCTTTTGTTTAGTTTGCACATCTATGACAATTCAATACAAACACTGGCTACAACGATGGATGGATTCTTATACTTTTGTTAATGCGAACTACTAATTGCTTCTGGAGACAAGAAGGATAAAAGAGAATTTTGCATCTTAGACAAAACTAACAATGTCATGGACTTTGTCATTCTGGGTTGATTAAAATAAAGTCATCCTGGATAATATTGACTGAAAATTTTTGGAAAACATTATAGATGACAGTATATAAAGTGGATTATTTTACTAGGCTTTGAATTTCACCAGGGGCATGCAGCTTATTGTAGTAAACTCTGTCTCCTGCTAGGGGTCCATGATGACATACCTATTCAACATCTGCTCGATAAATGCTGATGGGGTTCATCAGTAGAACACAAAAAATTTTTCTTTTAGTTTATGTTATTCCATGGTGATATAGTCTATTTCTTTAACACACACACACGTGCACACACACATATAAAATATTTAAACAATTCTAGATATATTTGAACTATATGAATATATGAACATGTTTTTAAAGATTAAAAAAATTCATGATAATTCTTAAATAGTATGAGTACAAGAACTGGGGTGTAGGCCAGAGGTGTGGGGGGCAGGTGAGAGGTTCACCAGAGATAGAGTGGGGAACAGAACAGGCAGATTTATTGAAATACACTGCTGAGGGGAGCAGTGCGAGACAGGAGAGGTCTGCTGCGCCATGTGGGTCCCCTCCCTGGCTGGCGGGGGATTTAACTCCTGCTGCAATGGCTGGCAATAGCTTGATAGCACTGTGTCTTTAACCCCGGAGCCATCAGGGAGGGCCCCTAATTGTCCAAAAATTATTTAGTGACAATTTGAAGTGTGAAGCACAATGAGTACTTTTAGTATGAAGACGAAAGATTATAAGGTTTATGTGATTAGTTTGGTCAATATGTTTGAAAATATTTTCATATGGGTAATTTGAAATATTTCAAAAAGATTACTCAAGGGTGCTTTATATATGTTACTTATTTTCAATTAAGGGTTTTTAAAGAACTTGTTTTCAGTGGTCCAGTGTTATAAAAATAAACAGAGTAGGGGACTTCCCAAAGCTTTAAGCAAAAAAGCATCTTTCTGCATTTCATGTCATTGATAAAGAATGTTGTGGAAGTATAAATTTCTAGGGGTAGTGTTTTGCTTTTCTTGAAGATACATATTTTATGTTGTGATTTCTTATTCCTGTTTTAGTTTGTGTTTGTTAGGAATTGAAAAATTTCAGCCTTGTTTTTACTTTATGTATGAAATCAAGACATTGAGATTTATAATTCCCAAGTACTTTTTCCTAATTTTTACTAGGAACTTTATAGTTTATTTCTTTGATGGAAATGATCATAAATCCTCATCTCTCTATCCTAGTACACAGACAAATCAAGGATTGTCATTTCAATGATAAACATGACTTTGGCCTATGAAAGTTAAAAAACCAAACAAAATGATCTTTGGCAGTTTGTAGTCCTGATATGTTGGGAGACAAAATAGAATTGGTTAAGAGTCTGAAGTGAGAACGAAAATCTAGTCCTACCAGTAGCTGTGTTGCATTGGGCAAATTGTTTGATATATTTAAATTTCAGTCCCCACCTTTGTAAAAATAATTATACACAATAGGATTGTTTTGAAGATACACAGTAGGCACACAACACTATGTACTATGGTAGACACATCTCAGTGCATACAGATTAGCTGGTTTTTATTATTATTAACTATGTTAGGATCTTGGAGACTCTTGACAAGTACTTGCTAGGAAAGGCAGAGCACAAAGGAAAATACACTTCTAGTTTCTTGGAATTTTTTTCTACCATTTGTATGCCAGGACACATGCTGTTTGGTGACTAAGAAGACACTAACAAAATAAACCACATAAGCCATTTAAATATGTTTAGTGAATGATTTTTGAAAATTGATGGGCTGAAACTCGAGCGCTACTTACCGCATTTTCCTTTGGTTATGTCTCACATTTAGGATACTACACAATTTGGAGCCTTTTATCCCTACTCGCCTGATTCCAAAACCTGTGTTCTCTTGACTGTTTTTAATTTAAATAAATAAAATTTAATTAGGTTAACTATAACTTTTGGATTCTATGATGTGCTCAGTTAGATAAATGTTGTATTATCACAAGTAGTTTTGTGACACAATTGTGTTTTATACTGTTTGGAGGTAGAGGCTGGTTTCTCACCACACCTACTAGCAAGAGTGAGAGTTTAAATGATAAAATAAATGCATTGTTAGTTTATGAGAGCTGCTTACATGAGTTGCTCTAAGCCACTCTAGTTTGTGGATGATCTTTCTCGAGAAAACCAGTCTGCTGCCCTCTGAGCAAAGCTCTTCCCAGTCTCGAGTGGCCTTGGAGTGCTGTGTCACAATAACAGAGTCTGAAATTATAGCTCCAGCATTTACTAGTCGTGTGACTTTGTATGAATCAGTTCAACTTTCTAATCTTGTTTCCTCCTCTGTAAATGGGCAGGGGGGCTCATTATAATACCTACCTCATAAGGTAATTGCCAGATTTAAATGATAATAGTGATTAATGGTGCAAATTTCAGTGATTTCAATTCCGCTACAAGCATATTAGTCACTTATACTGAGTTCCATGCATTCAGAAGGATGGAATAAAATATCATTAAGGAGGGCTAACATAACTCTATATAATTTTCAAATTAATAAGCTTCTTTAATGCATTCAAGCTAAATGCCAGAGAGTAGGATTTTTAAAATCATTTTTAGAAAACTGGATACGTGCAATTACAAGAATTTTAAAATGGGGCTATAATTTTGTCTCATCCACAAATTTGCTTCCCAAAACTCAGCACATAAACAGTAAGCACTGAATGTTATTCCTAAGTTTAAGAAAATGTAGATTCTGGTTAACTTTACATGTGGGTATCGGATACTTTCCATTTACCATTTCCACCATTAATATACTTCAGAAAATAAAAATAATGGTCGAAATTTCCTTGACTAAGGTGACATTAAACATGATTTCAGGTAGTGTCTCTTCCTGTGGCTTAGTCTCTGCATCTCACTGCTGGTTAGCTGGCCCGCTGTCACCACTGTCATCTTTCTCACAAGTTCCTTCCTCAGAATGAATAAGGGAGACACTGTCCATGTCTATTCTGTTGGAAAGATCTTGAAGATTTGAGAAATTTTGAAGAAAATAACTCCCTGTTCTTTTAGCCATCTAATAGCCATCATATTTTTGTTTCACGATTCGGAATGAGTCTTTGTGCTCCTAGAGCTCTGAATCATATACAATGTTACATACAAAATTATCTCAACTAAAAAGAAACCAAAATAAATCCTTGATTCATCTGGATTTTACTTGGTGTAAATTCTGAAGAAGGGGATCCAGTTTTACATTTTTCTTTGTAAGGTTATCCCATTGTCACAATGTACATTAAACATTTCAATTTTTTTATCACTGATTTGAAATGCCATTAAATTCTCTTCTTGAGTAAACCATCCCTTAGATAGTTAAAAACAAGCAGCGGATTTACCCAGAAAATGAACTGAACAAAATTAAGGCTCTATAATAGGTAAAGGAATGTAAAGTTATGCAAGCCACTTGTTTCCAGAACAGTGCTGTTGTTACAAATTGTGCATTTGTGTCACTGGGTCTCAGATCAATAAAGAGAATGTCAGATTTTGAACATTAACCAAGCCCAAAGGGATAAGTGAAGGATTTTGTTATGTTTCTGGGCTTGCGTCAAACACCAACATCCCTTAAATGGGTTTCTAGTTTTGCACATTTCTTAACCTGTATCAAGGTTTAAGTAGTGGGTGAAGATGGTGACTTAAATTCAAAATTAATTTAGTCAGCAGGACGACAGTTTTAATAATTTGTACTGACATTTTAAAAACTTTTTGCGAACACTGTCTTAGTTTTATTTCGTCCCCCATTCATAAAAGCCGGGGAAGTTAAGTAAGAAAAAGTCACCTGAGGACACTCTCTAAAAGTGGATGATATAGCACTACAGGGTGTGCATAGCAGTGGGCTGATACTGTCATGGAGCAGAGTGAAGCAGACGAACGAGGCATGACATTTTCATCAACTTCCATTACATAATCTTGTTTTCTGTTTTAATGTACAATGTTGATTCACTAACATTGAACTCACGGTCAACAACACTGTTACTTATGCCTGACAAGTTTATCAACTACATGCATTTTCTCTGTAAAACACATTCTAACCTTCTTGTAGGTAGTGCCCTAGACAGACCGTCAGCATTATACTTGAGATCATCATTTTAACCCACAGAATTAGCAACAAAAGGACAACGATGCAAAAAAAAGGCACAAAATAAACTGCAAAGGGCACTTGATTACAGTTGAGCTGACTCAAGCAGGTAGTGCTGTCTTGCTAGGCCTCGACTCGGAGAGTGAATTACTGGCAACTGTTCTGCCTGTTTGTGAATGACCGTCAAGGTGAAGCAAGCATTGATTTCACGGTTAAAAGTAAATTTCAGTGAGTACGTAAATTTGCAAAAACAAAATTCATGAATAATGAGAACTGACTGTGTTTGATTTGAACCGGTTCTGGCAATTGCAATAGCTGTCTGTTTACTTTGGTCATCTGATAGAATGGAAAGAATTTCACTTGCCTCTGAAATGTTTGTACTTAACTATGCTGATAACACGCCTTTGATTTTCATGAAGGGATAAGTCACTGACATTACTTTAAACTTCTGAGGAAGAAATGGAAGGAAAGGAAAAGGCTTATTCTCACAAATTCAAGTTCACGATGGCACAACTGAAGGACAAAGCATTTTATTTTATGTTTCTTTCTTTGATGAGCAGCCTTTAAATGAGAAACTTCTAAAGCACAGAAGCTCAATAAGAAACTTTGAGGTGTCGAAGCTTTCATTTTGGGGAGTTGTGTTGTAGGCTTTTCCCACGTACGTGTTGCTAGTCTTACTGGGAAGGACCAAGTGTCAAAGATGAGAAAGACAAGCAGGGCAGCTGGTCCCTGTGAGGACCTGAGTCTCATGTGCACACCAGTTGGCTGTTAGGGCAGAAATGGACTTTATGGGGATTTAACAGTATCTCGGTATCACTGTGTCTCCAGTCAATGAGTATTCCAAACATGAGGGCAGACGGGTGAGGAAGACTCGAAAGGGGTATGTGCCCGTGGAGCCCTAGATAGGGAGAATGATAATAAATCAAGAATCAGGAAAATGATCGCAAGGACTGGGATATGTGGAGGAAGAACTGGTGTAGACACTGTGAGAGCGGTCTTGGGAGAGAGGAGATCTGAGCAGCTCGGAGAAGGAACAGAAAGTACGTAACACCTCAGGGGAGAAAAGCCTTGGTGTGATTGTTCTCAGGGAGGAAGTTAGAGTGGTTGCTGCATAGTGAGAGAGCAGGAGACAGAAGCTAGATTAGCATGAGGCAAAGCAGACACTTCTTTGTAAGCCATAGTAAGTAGCCGATGTTTTAATTTATGCCTGTTCAAGGTTCAAATCAGTCTTGGACCAAAAGGTAAATACTAAGGCAATAAAAAGATCTTAATCCTCTAACTACCTTCATCATAGTGAATGTCAGTGAGAATATTCAATGGGAAGAAACAAATACTGTTTATACATATACAACATCATTTTAGAATGACAAAATATCTTGGCATGAATTTGGATTTCTCTTTTTGGGGAAAGGGCTTGTAGAGACTTGTTCAGTGTGAGCAACTTTCTAGAAGCTTCCCTGACAAGTGTTTTTTATACTTACAGGGAGTTGAAGTCTGTTGTGCTATGAATTGCCCTATATACATGAGACTACTGAGACTATAGTTAAGTTATAATGTGGGACCTCCAAACTTTTTTCCTTACTTGGTACAGAAACTATTTTCTGGACAACTCATCTTTGACATCAAAACTTCTTTATTCTGAGCTTCAAGAGATCATGGCTGTGGGGCCTTAGCCTGTAGTGGGGGTGTGGTCACCACTTCCCACGGGGAGAAACGTGAAATCAGTTTTCCCATTTCTGGACTGTTACAATGCCTTGACCAAAGCATGATCTTTTTTGCTATAAAAAAAAATACTTAAACGTAACACACAATACCAGAGGGATTATCACTTTCTGAAAGTTTATATTTTGTGCTGTTCATTTCTCTGATGGACAAAACAGGCATCTCGTCTTCACAGTGAATGAGATGAGACTTTCATACATGAAGGGTAGCATAGTGAGTTAAGTGGCTACTTGATTATACCAGGCCCTTCAGCGAAGCTGTGCTTTTTCCTGTAATCTCCAGGTTCAACTTTTTTTTTCCTAGATGAGAATTAAGGTGGCATCATATAATTCAGGCTTTATTTTAGGGTGCCAGTTTCAATCTATGTCTGTGGAATGAATACACTGCCCTTGTGAAAAACCTCCCAGCTTTCCCTTTCTCCTTATCTGAGTGATAACAGCTTGGAGTTACATGTCATTCAAAGGAAGCTCACGCAGCCTAAGAAACGGGTCCTTGAATGGGCTTCAGTCTGTCTCACTAGGTTACATGTGATTCCTGAATGTACTGGGAATAGGGTCCCTTTAGGAGAAACTGTTCAAACCCAATAAATTTCTAAAATTAAAAGTCTAGGAAGCTTTGTTATGTGAGCAGAGACAAACTGAGAAAAATAAAATGCAATGATAAAATACCAAGATGCATATCATGTTAAGCAGCTAAGGAAATAAATCATCAACGTTTTAAAGATACTTTGTAGGGAGAAAGATTTCAAGACCTCTCTGGATAGCCTATCCAGTTACAAAAGAACTTGTCAAAAAGTTGTCTTATGTCTACCTGAATTTGATACCGCTGAGTTTAAACATCCCTTCTTTATTTTATTTTTTTAAAAAAGATTTATTTATGCATACAAGCACTGGGGTAAAGGCCAGATGTGTGTGTGGTGGGGGTGGGGGGATGAGAGGATTCACCACAGAGAGCGGGGAGCAGAACAGGCAGATCAACGCAAGTACACTGCTGAGGGGAGCAGTGGGCACAGCAGGAGAGGTCTGCCAGCCATATGGGTCCCCTCCCTGGCTGGCAGCAGGGATCGAACTCGTGCTGCAGTGGCTGCGGTTTGCTTCATAGTGCGTTGCTTAACCCACTGCGCCACCAGGGAGGCCCGAACATCCCTTCTTTAAATTCCCTGAGAGACAAAAAATCTGTTTCCTCATCATGATCATAGTTCATCTACCTGAAGGTAGTAAATAAACCATTCATTTGTTTTCCATATGAGGACCTCAAATATGAGGCTTGTCAAAACACAACATTATTTTTCTCTGGTTTATTGTTTTCATCATAAAAGAGCTCATTTTATTACTAAGTAGTAGTATTTATTACTAAGTAGTGGGGTTCTCTACCTCATATGCCTAAATCAGATGATGACTTCAGGTATTTGAGGTGAGACATCAGGTTTATTTGCACACTGAAGAGCAAGGAAGTAGGCGATAAACTCAAATTTACCTCTTCTAGTAAGAAAGGAAATGAGGTTATGCACATCATGGGGATCAGGGTTGAAAACAAAGGAGCTAAACTTTATTGACTGAAAAGAGAAGAGGGGCAAAGAAATGCGAATTTGTTACTTATAGTTAATATGCTCTCTTTTCCTAATTTTGTAGAAATTGTTACTCCTGGCCTAGGGGCTGATATTTTTTTTTCCTCAGAAATATTTTGTAGTTACTGTTTTCAGTCTTTTCTGTTTCCTATAATGTTTTAGGAAAGATTCTCATACTCTCATACAAAATATATAAAGTTTAAATTTTAGTTTCTATTTTTTACTTTGGATTTGGATTTCTGTATTCTTATGATATAGTCAATGGAAAACTATTTTATAAATATAATTTGCGACTATATTCATTATAGTTTGATCTATTTTCTTGGCAATTCCATTTATTTTACCTCATCTGGATAAAGCTGAAGGTCTTTGTGGCCTGGCATTTATCAGGCAACTTTCCATTACATTGACCGAGTGCACTGTGTTTGCTGTGTTTCTCCTAGTCAGCAAGTACTTTCCAGGTGCATTTCCCGTGGCTTTGTTCCAAATTCTCTGAGGAAACAAGCCCAGAGTCATCTGTTCTCAGCACATTATAAATACACTAGGAGCTCACTAAAGATGTGGAGATGCAGCTGTATGTCCCTAAATCTAGGTAGTACATGGATTTACAAAATGCAGAGATCATTGTGACTGATGAACCTAGAAAAGGCTGTTGTATTTTGTGTAAATGTGAGAGTAGCAGAAACAAACTGTGGTTGTGGTTCGAAATGAGTAAGATGCCCAGGATATGCTGAGCAGAAGGTACTCAGTGAAGGGGTGTAGACAAGGTCCAAGGAATGGTGACTTCTGACCATGTGGGCCGGTGTATAACCACACAGCAGGCCTTGTCATGTGATGCTGGGACTAGGGACCAGGCCAGGAAGACAAGCACATCCAGTGTGCAGGCTTCACTCTGGACTGTGAGGCCAACTGGCTGAGCATTTGTCGTTCTTCAGAGAACTGAGGGGGAAGTGAGATCAGAGCTAGTCAATCAAAGCAGAAACACAAGGCAGGTCTGATTTAAAGGGAATCCTTGGTTTCAGCCAAAAAGGTGGCACAGGCAGGAGTCTGCACAGGAGGTGGATTTGAAGCAGAGTTAGCAGAGGGGTTGGTGGCTTTGTGCAGAGAGCCTTACCACTGATCTGGAAGAAGCTATGAGGACTGACTGCATTACAAGGCAGAGATGCCTGAACTTTGCTTCTCTCACACTTACAGGCAAACCATTTGTTATTGTTTATAAACTCTGCCTACTTTGTAGTCTTCCTTTTACTTCACGTGTTTGTGGGATAACAAACTCACTTCCCTAGTCAGTATTCTTTCTCCTCTTTTTTGCCCACAAATATTTCCAGTACCTTCTATAAACTAACACTGTGCCAAAGAATAAGAAGCTGCCCTCAAGAGTCTGCAATTCAGGGTAGGACTTTATGAACCCCCAAAGCCACTTTAATTTCCCTGTGCACCTCCTACATGGAAAGTCCTTCAAACTCTCCTCTAATAAATCGAGAGCTTAGTAAAATCTAAATATATATAATTTTTATTTGTTAGCCATACCCTAATAAACTGGGAGGAAACTCTCTTTCTCTTTTATGTTATATTTAAAAAGAGCTTACATACAAACTTTAATACAAACTTGAAATTATCCTGTGCTGTGAAAGCTTTCTAGAATGTTCTAACCCTCTCCAGTGTTTTTGGAACTTCTAAACTTCTAAATTTTAGAATTTGTGTGAAATGATAGACCCATCAGAACTAGAAGACATTTCATATATTATATTTAATTATTTTAACATAAGGAGAACTTGATCTCAGGAAGAAGAGATGATTTAATTAAGGGTAATAACTACTTGTTATAAGAAAGAGCCAAGACTTATATTTAAGAATTGCTGTCAGTTAAGTCAATCAGGAACCTGCAGAGTGTCTGGGATATGGAAGATACTCAATGAATGGGGCTATTACTCACCAGATACCAGTCTTGTTCCTCACTAGATGCAGTTCCTTTAAGATTAGCCTACGCACTGTATCACCCTTGCATTGCATTATCCTGGAGCAGCAGCACAGAGCTGTGAGCATCTATTAACCGACTTGATAATACAAACCTCTTCCCTTGTCTTCATATGGAAGAGAGCCTGTTTTCATTGTAGATAATTATTTATATGTTGTATTATTTTTATAGTTTCTGCTCCATGCAGTGGAGCAGAGGGCATGTGCCAGGGCCTTGTCTAATTAGGATGATCACTGATTATATTGCAGGGAACTGACTCAAATTTCTTTTTGATCTGTAGATATTTTTTAAGCCACCATGATGCAGTCCCCCTTAAACTGGGATTAGTGACCACACATTAATGGGAGTGCCAAGGGTCATTGCATTTCACAAATCAACGGAAAATGGCTCCATTTTTGTTAAAATTTTTTAAAAAAGATTTATTTATTTATGCATACAAGAACTGGGGTACAGACCAGAGTCCAGAGAGGTGAGAGGATTCACCAGAGACAGAGCCGGGAACAGAACAGGCAGACTGACTGAAACACACTGCTGAGGGCAGCAGCGGGTGAGGCAGGAGAGGTCTGCTACGCCATGGCTGCGGTTTACCTCATAGTGCGTTGCTTAACCCACTGTGCCACCAGGGAGGCCCCATTTTGTTAATATTTAAAGCTGCAGATTGTATGTTTAAGACACAATTATATCTGCTTCAGAACTATATTCTTCAAGGAAAGCTATCGTTCCATGGAAAGTGAAATTAAAAGCATGAAACCATTTGTTCACAATGTTTCACTTGCTGAGGAATCATACTGTGTTGATATACATCTGAATTTAAAGCAAATTATTGTATTTCAGGAAACTAAGGACTTTGGAAAGAGAATGCGAGGCTGTGCTCTATGCCCTCATGAGGCACAGGGTGGTTAATAACTGAAGCTTGGGGTGAGACCCGAAGCAAGGGCAAATTTCACAGTTGACTAAACGGAGTATATAATGTGGAGTCTTTTTCTTGCTCACTTGGGTAATGACTATGTTAAATACATATCTAGAAACCCTTCTTATCTATTCTAAAGTGGTACTAAATCCCCTTTTGTAGATTTCAAGGGGCCTAGTACCTTGGAATATTTACAAGATCCAGATCTATAGTAAAGGCTAAAGAAATAAAATATCAAGTACCTATGGACACCTCTACTCCCAAATTAAAACCTGAGACAGGCTCCTTATTCCCCAGCAAAAGTAAAATAATAAAAATGGTAGAATCATTGAGAGGCATCATGAAAATGCCTTTCCACATTCTTTTATAAAACAATGCAGTCTTCTTAACTTATTTCAAAACTAAGATCCCACAGAAATCTTAGGACATTAGCAGTTACCAAAAGACAATAGAAAAAACACTTCCCACCTTTCACCAGTGTTTGCTTTTCTTCTTCTGTGCCACTCCCTTCTTTTGCTCCCTTTCATTTTTTTAGGGTTTGAACAGTGTGATTGAGTAGAATTTTGCAAAGAGAAATAGAAGCTTAATTTCCTCCATTAACTGGATCTGGTACATTATGGCACCTATCAAAAAATCTGATATATCTTGAAGTTTTATAATTAAAGTGTCATTTTTTAAATTGAAGTAACATTGTTTTTCACCCCCACTGCATGTGATTCAGAGGCATAGGGCTCACACTTCCTCAGATGCACATCCTTATACTACACTCACCACCAAAAAACCCCCACTAAAGAACACATTGATATCGTGTAATAAGATGTATCAACATCTGGAGGAACTGCTTAACTCAGCCAACGTAAGTAGGAGAGCCCATCAAATTCAAGAGATACAGAGAACAACAGAAAGAGTCATGCCATGGTAAATATCCTAAAAAGTATTTATAGCCTTTAAAAGTTTTCTGTAGAGTGGCTTATTATAAGAGATATACTATCATTGCAGTGTTCTGAGCAGAACAAAAACAGTATGAACTCATATCTAGGGTGTTTTTTTTTTCTTAAGAACATTTCTTCCAATCAATTCATTTACTTTTTTGTACACTTGTATTGTATTGGCTTGTACTCAGTGTAAAACTTTACCTTAGGAGTTATTTTATTCCCATAATACTATTATAGCTTCTTAATTTAACTTCACTTTCAGTGGTACTGACAGCCTGTTGGTGCCCAGACCTCCCGTTGACTTGAGTGGATTGCAATGCCAGGGAAAGTGAGAATCTTTGTAATAAAGAAGAACGAGCAGAGATGGGTGGTCTTTCAATAGAACTGCTAATGACAGAGACTACTACAGTGAAATATCCACTTTCTAAGATTTTCAGGCCTAGATATGAACATTCAGTGGAAAATTGATATTCACTTTGAGAGTAATACAATCCATCATAACATGAAGTCAGACATCTAGTATACTGATCCACTCGTTCTTACAGCGTCATCTGAGACTCCTGGGGATTCCTGAACCTTACAAGGAAGCCCGTGGAGTTAAACTTGTTATTAGAATAATATCAAGACACTGTTTGCCTTCTATTCTGTTGACTTTGTGCTAATGCTGCAAAAGGATCCATTAGCATGAACTGAGGTGTTGGCACCAAACTGCAGGGCTTGTCTTCTCGTATTATCACTGTCATGCACTCACCAACATAAAAACAAATTTGTTCGAGAATATCTATCATAAAGCAGTAAAAATTGTTGCTTTTATTGAGTCAGTCTTTAAGTAGGGGTCATCTTGCATTCTGTGACACAAAATGGAAAGTATGCATGAAGCTCTTGGTTATTTGTGTCCTGACCATATTTTATTTGAAGGAATGAGAAACTGGGCTTATTTAGACTTGCTTGTTTTGCTAATATGTGGTATGCCCAGAGGAAAGAGCAAATTAAGTTTTTTAATTTAAGGAAAACAACTGACAGTTTGGGAGCCAATTATAATATTCAAGCTTTTAAGTAAAAAATATAATTTTAGAAAAATTATATCTGCCAATGTGAGTTTGTTACAGTGGCAATAATCAGGGACAATATTAAGGAATGCAAAATTTTGATATCGTGTAATGAGATGTATCAACATTTGGAGGAACTGCTTAACTCAGAGAACTGATATTTTCCAAGTGACTGATGCATAATATTAAATTGTACATGTGTAAAAGTTCTACTAGAAGCAGAAGATAGAATGGTGTATATTTAGTGGAACAGAGCATTGAAAGTTCATTTACATGATTTTATATTCTACATTACAATTCTCCTTTAAGAATACCATTTGCTAATTTTAATGTGATATCAGAGAATAATAACCAGGCTATCAAAATGTTTGCCACTTTTTGGATTGTACATGTATGTAAGGGCAGATTTTAATATATACATCCACCAATGTCAAATAATGTCAAATATGAGAATCTAGCTGCCTTTTTTTGATATTAAAAGATATTTAAAAATGGAAAACAACACTGCTCTTCTTATTCTTTTTGAGAATATTACTATTCATAAAACACATATTTCATGGTAGCTGGTGGTTTGCTTATAGTAGTTGTAGTAAAATGAAGCCAATAAGTAAGTATTTTCAAAAATAATCTCAGTGCTAGTTTAAAATACAGCAAATAGGGATAAGTATAACTCACGTGGGCAAAGATTCTTTGGGGTCATTAATAATTTTAAGTATCCTATATACATCAGAGAAATTTCTTTGGAAGATATATTCCAATTATTTAATTGCTGTACATTAGTGGTGCAATTTTGAGAGGTTTTCACTTTTACTATTTGGTTTATCTCTCCTTTTTAGGCATTTTATAATGGGCACTTACTAGTGGTAAAAGCAATTATACTACACGCTTAATCTTATCAAACACACTACCAGATTATAGTAGGCTCATTAAATATTAGTTGAATTGAATTTTTCTAGTAAAGTTAAAATAACATGGTCAGCTCACAATTTAAATCATTGGCTTGTAATATAAAATGATTCTTAAATGATGACAATGCTAGACCTTTTGAATTTTAGGTAATAAACCTTCTGAGAACTCCTTCCTCCTTTTAAGTAATTAACTTCTAGTTAAAGAGCTGGGCACTGCAATCTATTGTAGTTGACACTTCCAAACTCATTCTGTAATGTTATGAATGAATTTATCAAGGAAGAGGAATTGAAGCTGAATCTGAAATTATAGGATTTAGTTCAGAGGCAGATTTGGAGGAGTCTGGAATAGATTTCCAAAATAATGAAGAAATCATCAGCAACACTCCCATTCATTTATGAATATGTTATTTTGAATAAATTAGGGAAAAGAGTTTGATATATGTCTCTGATAATGTCTTTTACCTTCTGACTTTTAAAATCATTTGTGTTTTGGGACTAAATGAATTACTAAAGGTGACCCATTATCCAGGAGTTAACAAGCATTTCAAGATACACATTTTTTTAAAATTTAAAATTTAAAAATTTTTAAAAAATTATATATATAATCTTCATGATTATATATATACATTTACATAGGAGAACTGGGGTGGGGTGTCAGCCAGAGATGTGGGGGTGGCATGAGAGGATTCACCAGAATCAGAGTGGGAAGCAAAACAGACAGATCTACTGAAATATACTGCTAAGTGGAGCAGCTGGTGGGACAAGAAAGGTCTGGTGTACCACATGTGGGTTAGCTCCTTGGTGGGGGATTGAACTCAGGCTGTACTGGTGCTGAGACTTAACCTCTAGGCTACCAGAAAAGCCCTGTGTTCTTCATAGTTATATTAACAGTTCTTTAAAAAAACTAGTGTGGTGAAGCAATTTATTTATTATCCATGACCAGCTGCAATCTTTTTTATCCTCATGGAAAGTACTGCCATACGTGTTATACCACTCGTTTATGGTTGAGGCACAGTGAGGTTATATTTCCTGGGGTGACTTAACCTAGAAAAGCTGAGACTGTGTCCATCACTTTCTCATCTCAGGCCCAATGTTCTGTGTACTGTACCGCTAGTTTGAGATACACCTTGTCTTTTTCTTTTAACGTGTAATGCCTCTCTGAGGTTTGTTTGTTCATAGAACTTATTTTTGCTCTTTCCCACCATGACAGGAAGATTTTAGTTTTACTACTATGGAGTCTGAATGAATCTTAAAAATTCAGGTCTAACTGCTGACAAAAATCAATTAGCATTACGTTCCCTAAGTATTATTTACAATAGATATTTGAGTTGTTTCCTCAACTGAAATGCAAGAAATAACAATGTACAAAAGAAAGGCTTTTGTGAAAATCTCCAGGAATAATTTCAAAAGTGTCATTCAACACTGTGCCTCAGTTTTACTCGTGAGACAAAAATACGATTTTTTTTAACACTAGTCTTTTAATTTGAAAACCTATGAAGATAGTTTATTTGATTAGATGAATAATTATGGAAACACTACATTTTCTACTATAAGTAATTTTATCCAATATCATTGACTATGCAAAGCTAATTGTGATGACATCTTGCTACTGAATCTCAATATTACTGATTCTTGAAAAGTCAAGGTCCCAGTGATTCTGAAGTAGTAAGAAACAAAGTAATTCTCTAGGCCTCCCTGGTGGCGCAGCAGGTTGAGCGCTGCACAGCGGCTCCAGTTTGATCCCCGGCCAGGGAGGGGACCCACATGGCGCAGCAGACCTCTCCTGCCTTGCCCGCTGCTCCCCTCAGCAGTGTATTTCGGTCCATCTGCCTGCTCTGCATCCCGCTCTGTCTCTGGTGAATCCTCTCCCCTCCCGTGACTCCGGCCTGTACCCCTGCTCTTGTATGTATAAAAAAAAAAAAAAAAACAAAGAAATTCTAGAAGATAAAGATGTGAAATGAATGGGAAGAAGAATTTAACTAACTTAATTAAATTTTGCATGTTATTAGGCAGCAAATATGGCCACCATAGTAGGGTTGCGAAGCTTCTTTGGCCTTGTCCCCTTAGACACCCTATCCCACCTTTGCATGTCAGTTTTCTTAACTGATGAGTTGGGTTGGTCTAGATGACCAATGTCCGCCATTCCGTAGGTGGGGTATCTCACAGGTGTTTGTTCCAAGATGCTATGAATGTTGTTCCATTTATTGTATACCCGAAAGATGAATAGGAATTAGAATAACTTCAAAAAAGATTTGCTTAACTCTATTTTGTGTCTGTCGGTTCTTTATTTCTAAGTTTTTTCAGATCCCTTTCCCCAACCCTGCTCACTGGAGCTAGTCTCTGGCAGTCAATAATAAATTTTAACTCTGTGACATAACAACCCAGATGTACATGGTCCAGCGCTGATGTCATAAATTGATTGATTCCCTATGGTCATGTAGTAATGCAGACTCTATAATCTGAAGTGTTTTGCCTTTTTTCAGCATAATCAGCTGTGACTCAGCACCATGTCCCCATTTCTAGCAGTGTGAAAAATGAAGTGAGGAAGATCACAACCTCTGCATTTAAAATATATCCTCATATTTATAGCTTCTCATGTGTCTTTGGCCATACTAGTTGCATAGACATGTAGGACATGTAATCTTTATGCTGGTCAAATAGATGCATAGCTAAGATTGCTATCACTGTGGAGGAAAAAGAAAACCAGATAATGAAGAATGATCATGAGCCCTCCGTTTCCTAAGTTGCTGGTGGTGACAGTGAACTTTTCACTTTTTTGTCCCCTTTTCTCTCTTAAACTTTCTCTTTATTCTAATTTACCTTCCTCTTCGTCCTCTTTCTCCATTTCTTTTTTGTTTTTCTTCTTAGCCTCATGCTTTTTCATATGATTTTCTGAGTTAAATAGTTCTATTCCTCTCATTCTACTTCCATTGTTAAACATTCTTATTCACTGTTCAGGACCAAAGCAAGCCATATTTCTCAAGATTCCATAATTTTAAATCATTCTCTTTTCCTCTTGATTTCCTTTTGCATATAGTGTTACACTTCAATATCTAATATATTAGTTTTCATCCCATAATATTTGTCTGAATTACTTTGTGTATATTTAAATTTGGGAAGTAGATATTTGAGCATCTAATATGTTCTGGGGTTTGTATGCTTTATCTCATTTTACTCCATCCAAGAAGAAACAAGTCACACAAACAAAAAAGTCACATACTCAGAGACCAAATGATTGCATTAAACTTATTCAGTTAGTAACTGTAGGGAAATAATTCAGTTCATCAAATGACAAACTTTTCAAAAAACAGTTTGCTGAAGGGCAATTTGTGGAAATTAGATTCTTTAAATTATTGAGCCTTTTAAAATATTTTTATTTCTTAGGGTTCATGGTATTTCTTTTGTGTTAGTCAGTTCACTATAATTGAACATTACCTTTAAGCATTCACATGAGCTGGTATTTATTATTTTTTTGAAGCTGCGTCTTTTTGAAAAAAAATATTATATTCTTTTGTCTCTTTTGTCCCCCTAAATCCTACTTGTATTGCTCATGTTCTGATTTTGCCTTTGAATCAGTTCCTGTATCTGGCTCTGAAAGAACTGAGGTTTCATAGAACTCCCCAAACTGTAATTTTCTTCCCTGTGTACTATGTTGCCTTCATTGATCAAACATCTTGCTGAATTAGTTTGAATTGCTTCCTTCTTGTTGGGAATATAATATACTTTATCTATGCTAAAAAGTGAATAAATAGTGTCAGAATAGATAATGTTAAATGATGATTTTCTAATAAGTGCTATAATAGTTTATGCCTTCATTTGTAATCTTCACAAAATAAGGAGACTCTGTGAGCGGATCACCAAAATCTTCTTATGGAAGCTTGGAGAATCACCAATTGAGCACTTTAACAGGAAAACTGGAGGCGATTATTTATCATCGCTCTGTAGAATGATTCTCTCCTCAGATAATGGTAATTTTGGTGGCTGAATGGGCTCTAACTTCCAGTCTAGGCTTGAACGAGTTTCCAGTCCAATCATAACATAGGGAAATCAGGAAGATCACTATGTTTTCTTGGCTTGTGGTGAGCTTCGAGCAAAGCTGTCTTGCTGATCATCTCTGATGATGTCAAGAATGAATTCTGAGTGTCCGTGTGGCTTCTGAGCTGTGGTCTAGTCTTCCTCTAACTTGGCTCCGAAATTGACCTAACTCAAAGAACTAGAATCTATTCTGATCACCTTTAATTGATTGCCTGTTGCCGTGTCTCCAGAAGGATATCTTGTTACACTATATTGAACTTTCACCGACTGTACATTCTTGGTGAGGTCAGTCTGCCAATTCATCTAAAACCCAACCCCTAGTAGCAACCAAGTTATATTTTTGTATAAAGGCAGATAATATGAACTGTTATTTGTTTAGCTCACAGTAGTTAACACATGGTTACTTAAAATTTGACTTTATTGGTTGTCATTTAAATTTGTCAGGGAAAGCTAACAATAGCAAAATTTCTATAAACTGGGACACAATCTTACAGTTATTTCCTTTGAACAGAGAAGCAGAAATTGTACCATATTAAGCCTTTAATTCAAAGTGGTTTATATGATACCCTTGTTTCTTCAAGGCATTTATTTTCTGTGTTTCCCATTCCCTAGTGAATACTAAAAGCAATAAGCAGATACTATATTTTACTGTGAGGATGTCTGTTTCTTATTTGCAGAAATTACAAATATTTATACTGCTTCAAATGAAATAATTTCTACTTTTTGGATGTCTGCACTTGGAGAATAATCTTTGTACTGACTTAAGTATTTTATAAGTGTTTTAAGAACTTAATTTAGGGGTCTCCCTGGTGGCGCAAGTGGTTAAGCACTGCACTATGACACCTGAACAGTCACTGCAGCATGGGTTAAATCCCCAGCCAGGGAGGTGACACACATGGCACAGCAGACCTCTCCTGCCTCTCCTGCTGCTCCCCCCAGCAATGTATTTCAGTCAGTCTGCCTGTTCTGTTCCCCGCTCTGTCTCTGGTGGATCCTCTCATCCCCCACACCTCTGGCCTATACCCCAGTTCTTGTATGCATAAATAAATCTTTTAAGAACTTAATTTGCCAGATGATCTCTTTGTATTATTGTTGTGGCCTAAAAAATGCAGACATTTTTCTAGTGGGTGTTCTATGGTAGTAATACCAAAAGGGGGGGATCACATTCTCTCACAATACAAATGATGTAAACTAATATTCCCTTAATAAAAAATAACAAATAAGCAAGTGAGAATGTATACCTCACAAATTATAATTGTATTCTTTTTTATTGAGGTTAATTCAGAAAATACAGTCAGCTAGGTGGTATCAAAAGGTTTTGCTACTCCTAGAGAGAATATAAGTACTTCACAGCATATGGTTGAAAGTTCATTTACAGGTGTGATAGTTTCTGCATCTTGTTGTCCTAAGTCAGTGTACGAGTGTGTTGGGTTAGCTGTATTGGCAAAGGATATTTAGCTGTTTAAAATCTGTACACAATATAGATCCAATGAGAATTTATTATAATTATAATACATTCAATAATTCTGTTAATTTTTAAATTTGGTGGCATTAATTTTTCTAGGAGAACCAAGGTCATAGGTGCTAATCTTTTCAGTGGGAATTGCCACACCTTGAATTATTAAGATTAACTTCATTTTTTCCCTAATATTTCACTCTCTTTACATTTTCCCACCCTTAAATTTACTCATAGAAAAGAAATATCTTTATCTCTTTTAGTTGTGAAATATAACAATAATGGAAGATCAAAAAATTTTAATCACCCTAAACAGAAATATCTAAATGAAATATTCGTAAGTCCAAGGAGCATTTCAGAAAATGTATCATATATTAATTTCTCAATTGCATGCAGATTTATGAGTTTACAAAAAAATTGATTGGATGATGTACTAGTTTCCTATTGCTGATAGGAAATACCACAGTCTGTGGTCAAAACCACCCAAAAATATTACCTTACAGTTATAGAGGTCAGAAAACTGCGATTGAGCTCAGTGAATGAAAATCAAGATATTAGCAGGTCTGCCTTCTTTTTCTGAAGCTCTCTGGGAGAGTCCATTCTCTCGCCTTGCTTGTCCTCTAGAGGCTACTTGATTCAGTGATTCATGCTTTTCTATTTCAAATTCAGCAATGATACATTAAGTCTTTTTTGCTCTCACATTTCTCACTGTCTTTCTTCCTTTTCTACTCTCATTTTCTACATGTAAGAACCTTGCATTTCACTCACATACCTGATTAATAAAGGGTAATCTCGCCACCTCTAAATCAGTTCTTAACATCAATTCCTTCAGCCATACATATGAACATAGTCACAGATTTCAGGGATTAGGATAAGAGAAACTTTAGGAACCCATTATTCTGTCCACCAATGGAAATGGTGACATTAAATAAACAAAGAGATAGGAGGAAATTAAAGGAAAAAAAAAACAGTCAATTAGGAAAGCCAATTTTTATTTCTAGCTAGTTTTGTGCCAAATATATTTTTTAAACAGCCTTGAAACCTTCATTCTTTGAGAAACACAGTGAACAGCAAAAGAAAACTCAGGAATTAATATTAACATTTTGTCAATAAAATCCTACCATTTGTTTTTATTATACATATCATTTTGATTAACGATGGCTGTTTAAATCTTGTACACTAAAATTATAAGATATGAAAATGTCTCTGATGCACAATATGTATAAGTGGTCAGTTTTCCTTTTCATTCTTTACAACTTTTAACTGAAGAAATAGACATGGCGCATTTGTTCTTAGCATTATTTTTTTGCAATGTCATTTTGAGCAGAGACTCTATAAATGGAAATTTCAGACTTTAGAAACACTTCTAAATTCTTGGTCTAACTGAAGAACAAGTTTCTGGGTTCCTTTGAAATTTTAAGACTTTGAAATAGAAACTGTCTCAACTCTTAATTTTTAGTAGATAACCATTTCTGTTTCAGTTGCCTCATAATAATAATAATTTATCCTAAAATTTAGCTGTTTAAAATAACAACTATTTTGCCCTTATAAAATCTATGAACTGTTTCGGAGGCTCTTTTGGTCTTGCTTGGGTTTATCCAGGAAGGAAGACATTTTAAAAGAAGATTCTAGAAAAAAAAATATCTTCATAAGACAGTTTTGAAACACTATAAAGATTTGGAACATGTTTAAGGGTGAATAAAATGGAGTGGAAATGGTGGATATTAATGCAGAGATGATGTGCAGTAGAGATGAATAGAAATGAGGCAGGGAGAAAACTAGGTCAAAGAAGATTGTGTTTAGAAACGGGAGGTATGAGGGCAATGTGGTTTTATTATGTAGCAGTGATTTTTGGTCAAGGGTAGGCTCTGCTTCAGCCAGAAAACATAACACTGAGGATTTACAAAAGTCCTGAGCAGGAAGTCACAATACGCATCCCTCCATATGCCTCTATAGGAACAGCAATTCAAGTTTTTTGTTTGTTTGTTTTTCTTCCCCTGGCAAGTACACCAATCACTTTCATTGGCCTGGACTCAGAAACTGTGTGTGAACTGAGACTCAGAAAAAGGATGTACTGATTTCACAAAGAGATATTGAAATAAACTAGGTCAACAACTTACTCATACAATTTGCTTATATCCATGTAAGGTACCTTATTTTACAACCTCCAATAGGTGTCAGAGAAATACTATAGAAACACCAGTGCTTTAAAAATATATTTAGAGTTTTTCCTTTTATTGTGAGCAGTGGGAGTTAGACCATGAAATACCTGCAATCTAGATTCCTCTTTTCCATATATATTTTTCTTTTATTTTTTTATTAATACAATTTTTTAAATTTACATATATTTGCCATCAATTGTAATCCCCATTTATTCCCCCTCTTTTCCATATATTAAAGCTGTTTAAAGGTCCCAGAATCTCTCCTAAGTTATTGTAAGCATAACTCAAATTTTTATTTAATTTTATTTTGATAAAGTTTTCATTTTGCACAATATAGGATGACCACAAAACAATGTCTATTCTCTTCAGACTCTGAAGATCAGGGTAAATCATGAATAGGAGAAGAAGGAATGATGTTGTATTTTTCTAGAAACAGAGGCAAATCTCCTCAGTGAATAATTTGAGGCCTGAAATGTTAGGTTCCTAGTGAATATGACAAATATCACCAGAGGAAGTGACAAGGTGAGTGTGCTATTATTTAAATACTAAATTATTTATAATATAGGGACTATAAATATATTAAATTTGTAACTTGCTTAAATAAGCACTTAATGAGTAGAATCAATTTTTTTGATGCCAAAATCCATCTGGCATCCTGAGTCACTGGCATTACATATGCAGGAGATAGGTCTATTACAACTTTGCCTGTTGATTGTACATAGAAAAGAAACATTCTAGTCTTCAGTGCCACTTATTGTATGCTAATATCTCCTAATATTTTTCCTATTTCTGTGACTTTTGTTTCACACACATAAGTTAATTCAATTTTAACTTCTGAATAAAGTTATTAGAAATTAGTGTCCTTTTGAATATAGGTACTCTCATCAGTAGTTTTATAAAAAATTGGGCAAGTCTTTAACTGTAAAATAGAAAAAGCAGCTTTGTTTCATAACCCTGTGATTCCATTATAAGGTCAAAAAGATACAGTATATGAAATTCAATTCCACAAGAGAAAGTTTAGAGATGTCATTAATTATTACTCAATGAACTAGTTTTATATAATTAGTATGCAATCTTGGGTGATACTGAAAAGTTTTAATATTGTGACTTCAATATAAAAACTTGTATTTAGTAGAAAACATAGTGATTTCTGAAGAAAAGTAGACCTCAAATTTCTCTAATACAAAGGAATCCTGTCTTTTATCATTTTAACCATTTGCAAGTGCAATGACCTGGAATTCACTTGACAAGATAATTTATAATTCTTTGAAGTGCAGGTTTGAGAGAAGTTGATGTTGCATGAGAACTGGGCCAACCAGTGCATTTAATTAAATAGTCAGCATTTATTTCTTAATGTAGCTTGGTAGTTTCTTTATGGAGAAAAGCAACAAAAAAAACCCAGTAAATAGGACACTGAAATTGCTATTAAATTTTCCCTGCTTAGAAATTAGTGGATTTGCTTTTGCTATGATGTGTTATCTGTTCCTCATCTTATCCTTAGTGACACTGACTTTTTATATCCCCTGATCTATAAAATATTCATTATTCATTAAAATTATTTCATTTAATATATCAGACATACAAAAAGTTATACAGTGTGTGGTTGCAAACATCCATATACACAGAACCCAGCTCAGGAACAAAAAACACTGGACCACCTGGTGGCACAAGGGGTTAAGTTGTAGCACTATGAAGCTATCCTCTGTCACTGCAGCAGGAGTTCGATCCCTGGACAGGGAGGTGACCCACATAGCACATCAGACCTCTCCTGCCTCTCCTGCTGTTCCCCTCAGCAGTGTATCTCAGTCAGTCTGCCTGTTCTGCTCCCTACTCTGTCTCTGGTGAATCCTCTCCAGCCCCCCCACATCTCTGGCCTGTACTCCAGTTCTTGTATGCATAAACAAATAAATCTTTAAAAAAAGAAAACATTACTAATAAAGTTGAAGATCAAAGCCACGTAGGAAAAGTCTTGCTATTTTCTTCTTTTGCCAAACTTTATGCCATCCCCTCATTTAGGGGAGTATTCATTAGGGTCCTGGAAACCAAGATTCTAGGTATCCTGAAAAATAATTACCTCTAGTACAGACAGTTTTCAATATCCCACATAACATTCAGGTTCTCTCCCTATTATTTTTGGAGATTAACTTCTGTCTTTCCTTAGTGCTACATATTTAACATTATATTAGGGAGAAAGGAGAATTTTTGGGCTACCAAACCAGCTAGATTAATGGAAATGAATGTTAACTCAGTGTGCTGTAAGGATGCTGAAAATGTCCTAGATTAGTATTACACATTGTTAGGGTGCAGTCTGGGAGTATTAATAGGTAAAACAACTGCAGCTGTCCCCAGTTTTCAATTATTTCTTATTCTAATATAAGCAGAGTCATGAAGTTCTGTACTCACTGACTTGAATGTACTTGGATGTGGAAAGGAGTCACCAATAATTGAATATGTACGTTATAAAGGGTTATTGAAGTACTCTATTCTCCACAGCAAAACCACAACCAAACAACAGTCAAACTCAGCACTGTGCTTTCCTTTTTAAGATTATTTTTGTCTTTGTGCTTTGAAAAATCACAAAATATCGGAGTCAAGGAAAAAATTGAGAATTTGTTTGTAAATGTAAATGTCATTATCAACACAGGAAAAGAACAAAAGAAAATATATATGAGCTTTACATATAAGGAAGATTAAACATAAAACATTTTAATGGTATCCTGATAGCAAAAAAGTGTGCAAAATATAGGCATTTCTAAGTTACTCAGCAATATATAAAATGAAATTCACTTTTTACCAATAATGATAGAAATCTATTTTCTAGCACACAATTTTCTTGTGTACTGGTTAGAAGTAATGGTCTCCTTGTCTTTTTCTGAGCGAATTCTTTTCATACCACTAGTTCTGTCTTTGCTCCTTTTATCAATGTGGGTATTAAAATGAAGCAGGCAGGCCCTTCAGCCAACATTAGAACAAAGTGCCATCCATGGCTCTTACCAAATGTTAGCTCATCCTCTTACCAGGACCAGCACATCAAGTGAGTCAGTCCATCGTGTTAAAGTTAATTCCTCCAGCTATAAAGCAATTTAGGAACATATGTTAATGGTACCGAGTGTTTCTTAGTACATTTGCATAATTGCTCATTATATGATATTCCAAAAATTGCCTTCATTCAATAAAATGATGTGGGTTGACATGTCAGTGCTGAGGCATACACACAGCAACCTTCTCACCAACAAATAGGGTAAGCAATCAAGTCCTCTGAAAGCTTCAGAGACTCTTTGAGCCATGTAGAAGCAAGAGGGTTATCCATCTGATTTGAGATCATCCAGATGAAGAAGGCAATAAAGTGTGTGTGTGTGTGTGTGTGTGTATGATTGGAAGGAAAATACCTTTAAGTAGAAATCTTATAAAATATTTGAAAAATTTCAACTATTTGTAAAAGCAAGCCTTTGTCATAAACCCTAAAGTGCACACTTGTGCTGAAATATCATCAAATCTGTATTTGGTAAAAACTTAGTCCTTCAGTTTTGCACCTTTAAAGACCATCAGATAAGTGACTAGACAATTCTCCAGGCACCATGACAAGGGTATCTGCTGAGCTTGGGTTATCTCTGAAACGTGAAGAAGAAAATCTAAAAATCAGCAAAACAAGATAAGTGAGAATAGGAACTATAAAAAGAAGAAAGACTAATAAAACATGCAGAGAGTGGTAGAATGTAATGCATGGAAATGTTTTTAGTCTCATGCACTCGTTTTACACGAGTGTGTGAGAATAATAAATGTACACTACCCAACATTTAGTGTCATTTCTCTCTTTGATGTTTGGCCATACTGGCCCAAAGTTTAAGCTCCATGGGATCTTGGTGGGCACTGAGACATTTGAAAGCTGCCATTTGCCAGAGCACAACAGCTGGCTGCTGGCACGCTGGGGTTCCATGCCAGGCTCCAGGCGTCCAGCCTACCCGCCCCTCCACAGCAGTCACGTTGCCGCCAGGTGTGGCCCAAACTTACGTAGAGCATACGCAGATCAAGAATTTGCAGAGGCTAGAAATATGTGTATTTATGAGGCGGAAATACACATCCAAGAAATGAAGAATGGGACTATCTTTTGTGAAATAGCATCTTCTATAAACAGAGGTAATTCTCTTTCGTTTATGTGTTCAGAACCCATCATTAAAATTCACGTGAGAGTTATTGCCTATTACTGCCAGATCTACAATTGCCTGCTCTTCCAAATGATGAATGAAGCCAAAATAAATGCTATGGATTTTTTTAGAGCTGCATATAATGTGGGCAACAGCATAAACTTACGACATTTCACCTCACTCAGCAAACATAACACGAAGGTCAGGAAGGATAAATGTTGGAGGGAAAGAAAAATATATTATTACAACTCCATATTGTCTTCTAATACTGAATGATGGGACTGTACCACATTTAATATTAATATAAAAAATGGAATCAAAATGTATGCAAAGGAGAAGTAATTTATCATAGTAAAGATTTATGGCAGAGTTATAGGGAAAATCATAAGTGAGGCAATTTATAGAAAATGTCATTGTGGTGTTTATTATTCTTTACATTTTCTCTGAATCACTGAGTTTTCATTCAATGGCTACAGACTTAGTGGCTATGCTGGGAGCTTTGCTCTGTTGCTTTCTGCAGAAGGAGTGAACAGAGCAAAGTGTAGGTTTGTAGAGATGAAGATTTTGCAAGAGGCGTAGGCTGCCACTTCCCAGGTGGGCGAGCCTTCTCACCGGTCAATGAGAAAAGGGGTACTTTGTAGATACATGAGCTGTTTGGTAATTGTATTCATGGAAATGAGATATTTTGCTCCATTGCATTATGAGAGCAGGATGTTGCATTTCACTAAATTTGCCAAGAGTAAAGGAATCACAGTTTTATTTTTTTTAACATCTCCCCCATTTTTTACTTGGAAACCAAATGCTACATGCTTAGTGTGTTACAAAAGTTATATTTTAAAGGGCTATCTTGCTTATGATACATTTTCAGGCTTGAACAGTTGCACGGAATTCTGTAAAGAAGACATGGAGACTACTAGAATACCTTGGGTACAGTCAAGTGCAAAATAGGCAGTTGGACACATGGCCAAGATGAAGAAGTTCACCTTGCTTCATGTTGGCTTTCATTTGCATCCTACACTATATATATTGTAGCCAAGTTTCAATAGTATAATCTGGGTCAAAGATTACAAGGGTAAAGTCATAGGTTTGGTGATGAAAGAAGAATAATGTTCTATGGTCTCCATATTGGGAGGTCAAGATTGTTGTGTGATGCAGCTTTGCTCACACTCCCTATGGAATGCACACGGGCTGCCCTGTCCCTGCTCCCCAAGCGCCCTATGCTGTTTCATTGAAGTGAATGGAAATTCAGAAATCTGAAAAATGTAGGAAAAAAAAATCAATCATGTCTGTTCTTTCCTCTTTCTACTAAGTAACTATGTTCGGGCCTCCAGACTGCATACAGTATGCCACATTAGCAGGACCAATGAGCAGAATGACCCAAGAGAAAGAAGACCTAAGTTAGATGCACCATCAGCATTGTTATTGGCTTGTATCATCTGGGCTTATAATAAAAGTTGGAATAATCAGCAAGATACTCACACCCAGGAGGTTCTCATTTTTGCTGTTTGACCTAAAATGTCTTTTAAAAGGACTTGCCTTTGCTGAATTTCTCAAAGTTGATATTAAATATTTAATTATAGTAGAACTGACTGAGAATATCTTTATTTACTGCTTTGCAATCAGTTTCAAGTCTTCAGACATAAATGCAATTCTAATAGTAATCAACATAATCATTGAGAAATTTCTAACAGTGTTCCTTAGTGTAATTATTTTCATCATGAAACTGGAGGTTGAAAACGTTTTTCTCTTTCTCCCTATTCTCCAGAGATGACATAAGAAAAATCTGTATGTAAGGTGTGGTACTATCTACTTCATTTTAGAAAATTGTTTTGAAATATTTCTGGAGCTTATTTGGACATTCTCAGTAGCAAAACATTCTTCATTGTGGATGAACGTGTTAAGGAAATAGTCTGAAATTTTGGAAGCATCATTAGGGAATAAAATGGAAAAGTAAATGAGTAATTTCATTTCTAATCAAAGGAGGAATAATTTCAAACCAGTGCAATTAATGATTTTGTGTGCTGTGTCAATAAGGTGACTTACCTGTGTTATACGAGGGCTAGCACCACAATTAGAATACACGCAGTGTTGGATATTTTGGGAATGGAGTATTTAAAGAGTAAAACTGCTTTTCAATTTGAGATTGTTGCTGCAAACTCAGTACAAAATACCTAACTCAAATGAATTTCCTCATTGTAACTGGTTGGATATTTCATCAATCTTTATTAAGGTTGGGGACAAGACACAGTGACTGAACTGAGATAATGAGAGGGAAATGAGTAACACTGACCAGATGGTTGTAATTGTAAGTATAAGAAAGGGACATTAAGAGAAAAATATCATAAAACCAGAGGACTTAAACAGATAGAAAACTGATTATGGTTTATGAGATTACAAAGAAAGAGTAAGGTCAGGGGATGGAGAGAGTTGGGGGTGACCAGGAGAGACCCGCCATTTTTATAAAATTTGGTTCTTTGGAGAATTAGCCGAATTGCCTAAAAAAGTGCATTTTGAGTGAGGCGATTGTGATTTTTTTTAAGAAGTCTTGTTCCGTTTGTGCTGGTTGTTGGATCAAAGCCAAATGTTTCCAGATGGCCCTGATAAGCAGGAGGTCCCTTGACAACTCACTCCAGAGTCTGAAACAAATGGAAAATGAAAGGTATGGCTCCTCATTAAGATTATCTATGTATTCAAACAGTGGCATCCTTTATGAAGCCTTTTCCTGAAGCTGTGACTGCTATTCCCATCACAGAAGCTATTTCACTTAACAGGAGAGGCAAAGATCTCGTTAATAAATCATAGTGCTTGATATTCCTACAGCATTTAAATGGCATGCCAACACTTTGCAGGAAATGAAACAAAGTAGACACAAAGAGAATGCTACAACAATTTCCCCTTTTTATGAGTCATATGGAATGATCAATTTCTCAACAAACAAGATTTAAGATATGCATGCCAGTCCCACATGTATTCATATGTAAAGTAAGAAATCACTATACAATTTGCCTAGAGAAGTCTTAACAATGAAAGAACTTTTGCTTGTGGGTGAAGAATGAACATAGCCAAACCCATTAAAGGTTATTTTTGATTTCTTTACTTAAATATATGAATGTGAATAAAGGAATAGAATCTAATCTTTGCTTTATGTGAAAGCACAAAATAAACATAAAGAAATGTATCCAGTTGTATTCTGAGAGATATTAGAATCCTTCTAAAGAAAACTGTCTATTGCCAGGAGCAGATATCAGATACTACACAGATATAACCTAGAAATTCCAGAAAAAGTTTTATGTTAGAAAGAAGTGAATTGGACATTAGTAAACATTAAAAAGAAAAAAAATAGGAATATTTGATGACTAGGTGTCACTAAAGCAAAAGCCAATCTTGGACCTCCCTGCTGGTGCAAGGGGTTGAATGCAGCACTGTGGGGCTTCTGCAGCCACTGCAGAGCTAGTTTGATCCCTGGCCAGGGAGGGGACCCACATGGCGCAGCAGACCTTTCCTACCTTGTCCCCTCCTCCCCTCAGCAGTGTATTTCAGTTGATCTGCCTGTTCTGTGCCCCGCTCTATCACTGGTGAATCCTCTCATTCTTGTATGCATAAATAAAAAAAAGCCTTTAAAAAAAAGAAAGAAAAAGCCAATCTCATTTTCATTTCATTTCATATAATGCTATAGTTATTAAAAATGATTGTCTATTATTAATTGTCTAGAATTGACTTTTAGAGCCTGTATATATATTAATAACTTTCTTATCCTTGAAAAAAAATCTATATTTATATGTAGAAACTATTTTTGTGAATGAAATAAAATGAGGTAGTATTGATCTTATCCTCTAAATGGAGTTAATTGACTTCAAAGAATGCTTGCTATTATGCTCTGGATTGTTAGATTGTTCCTGGATTAATGACTTTGATTCCTTAGCCTGAATGAACACACTCAGATCTAGAGCTGTGGTTGACCTGAATGAATTGGTAGTTTTAAGCAACTCATTTGCTTATGTTCCCTTATAGACCATGTTCCCTTATGGAACATTTCAGGGATCAGCCTTGGACAATGTAGTCCTTAGTTCTCAGATAGTTATGATCACATTTATGTTTCAAAAATTATTCTTGTTATATTGTGGAGAACTGAATGGAAGGGGCATAGAGGAGAGTTGGTATTTCAAAAGCCAAGTGATAAAAGGAGTATTATCCATTAGTTAAAAGCATGAACTCTGAATTTTGACTACTTTGTTTTAAATGATTTATATCTATGTCTTACTGTATGACTTTTGGGAAGTCACTAAATCTCCTTATTTTTCTGTCCATAATTTTGAATTAATAACACTGCTTCTATCTAGGATTATCATGAAAAATAAGCACGTTAAGTTACCCTAGAACAGAATATACCCAAAAGACACAAATACACTGATTCAAAATAATATCTGCACCCCTGTGTTTATAGCAGCACTCTTTACAATAGGTAAGACCTGGAAACAACCTAAAGGCCCAAAAACAGATGAGTGGATCGGGAAGCTGTGGTACATATACACGA
>JAGFMF010011409.1:1214119-1265574 GCA_019455555.1 Galemys pyrenaicus | reverse complement strand
TAACAATAACAGCAATAAAGACACAGAAACCAAAAATGAGGAGACAAGGACAGACTGGGGACACCTGGTGGGGAGGGGATGGGGAGGGTTGACGGAAGATGGGAGCACGAGGGACGGAGGTGATGGTGCACTGGTGAGATGGTGATGGGGAATACATGGGGGTTACAATTAATGGCAAGTATATGTAAATTTTAAAGTATTTTAATAAAAAATAAAAGAAAAAAAATAAATTAAAAAAAAAGTTACCCTAGAACAACCAGGAATAAGGCAAGCACAGTGTAAATATATGTTCATAGAGAATAGGGATGGCTGCAATAGAGATAAAAATAAGTGGACACATTGAGCACATTTGGATATTTGAATGCACATGGCTGTGACAGGCTGACTATGGAGAAGGGTGGAGGGAACATGTTTCATGTTCTTTACAAAATGCAAGTGCTGACACGACAGGCATTGAGAGTGGTGCAGGTCTCAAGTAAAAATGTTTATTTCACTTATGTCCTTGGCCAGAATATTTTTTGTAATATTCATTGCTTTGTACAGAGTAGAAATATAGGCTAAGTTAAGCCTGGGGGAAGATTAAAGTTAGGAGTTTTGAACTTCAGTTTTAATTGCTGCTTGACTGAGTCACACAAGGTGAGTGAGAGCTATCTCTGTAAGTATGATGCAAGCCTTGTATCCACATTTCCTGAACAAGGTTTTGGTCAACATTTGAACTCTTGTTAAGACCACTGATCCTGATCTGTTAGTATAAAAGCATCATTAACACAATAAAGTCTTTTAAGAGAGTCAGATTTTATAGAAAATGGACTGTTGTGAATGTGAATTCACATTCTTTGGTGATTACAGCTTTACTTCTTATAACTAATGATTTTTCCTTGTGCTCATTTTTACGGAGCTAAAATATATTTATACTTACATAGTTTGTTAATAATGTCTTTTCTTGTAGTCAGAATCATTCTTAATGCTTTATAATTCTTTGAAGCCCTCAAATAGAGTGTAAAGTAAGTGTTCATAAATTTGCTAGGTCATTGATATAAGAAACATGTCTTTCACTTGGTTGATCATTTTTATACTATATAAAGAGGCATTGAGTTTCAAGCAAATTCAATAGATCAATGCCAACTTCAATGATCTATCCATTTTATTTTCTGTGTTTTCCTAGTCTGCTCCCAGTTTTCAAGAGGAGTCTATGCTATTTTTGGATTTTATGACAAGAAGTCTGTAAATACCATCACATCGTTTTGTGGAACGCTCCATGTCTCCTTCATCACCCCCAGCTTCCCAACAGATGGCACACATCCATTTGTCATTCAGATGAGACCTGACCTCAAAGGAGCACTTCTCAGCCTGATTGAATACTATCAATGGGACAAGTTTGCATACCTCTATGACAGTGACAGAGGTGAGTGACAATATCCCTATTACTTTGTAAGGGGTCAAATTCAATGTCTGCACTTGACACTTATATGTGACATCATAAAGCTACACTGGTACATAAAAAGCCATGGGTCACTTGGTTTAATTTTACTATGTATGTGAATAATGCAATTCAAAACCTAAGAAGCAGATTCAGAGTAAAACAAGAAGTCATGGATATACAATTTGTAGATACAGACTGTCAGCTTGATGCCCAAACGTTGTTCACTGTAAAAAGAACCTTCTGGCTCTCAACTAAGATCCTACGTTAACTAGATTACTAATTCCAATGTCAGTGAAATGACTGCCTTAAGAATTATTTTAAGTATGATTTACATAAATGTATAGATAAGAACTTTGATAGGTATTTATAGGTACTAAATATTTTCACATGTCAACATTTATTTATATTGAGGTAATGTAGATTTATGACACTGTATATTTTAGGGATATACAGTTCAGAACTCTACAAAGTATTTCATTCCAACACCAAAGCACTGATAATCTTCTACCACAGTCCCCCTTGTTTTATTAGGCAGGTGGCACTATTAGGGACCCTGCTTTCAAATGAGATCCCTGAAACTCAGCGGAGTTCATTGGTTTGCCCATGAGGTACCCAAACATGACACAGCAGAACCAAGATCTTTTGACCCAACCCAGGCTTTTTGCACAATTCTATGCCGTTATTCATCATGAGGTATTTTTGACTCACAGGACATTTGGATAGAGTCACAGCTCATTATAATTAAGATTTTGTTTTTTGTTGTTTTGTTTTTGGCAGGGTATATGTCCTGGGCATTTTCCACTTTCCTTACTGTGAAGTTTAGGCTTCGCAGACGTGTATGACTTGTGTGTCATAGAACCACAGATGTCCTTAACTGTTTTTAGGTCTGTGATTTGGCTTCAGTAGGTGTGCGTACTTACTAAACCTGTGTGAACACTTTGTGTATATGTTCATGAATGTCTTTTTTTTTTTCTCAAGAGAGGATTTTCTCTCAAACTGAAGTAGGTTAAGAACTGCTATTACAACAGTGCTTGCACACCAAACAGCATTCTTTAGCAGCTTATTTCTAGGAATATTTCAAAGTTCAAATGAAAACCAGAAGCCTCTTTGACCAAATAAGGGCACCTTATTAAGCCACAAAGGGCAGACAAGAAGCAAGTCAGCCCTTAATCAGTTCCACGTTGATTAGCTTGCTGTCATTTGCCACCTCACCCCTGCATTGGGAGTGACCAAGCAAGATGTTGGCTCCTCTACCCTCTCTTCCTGGTCCCAGAATCAGAACACTCAGTGAAAAAGTTAGCCAGCAGTATACAAACTGAAAAAAATTGCTCTGTCAACAACTTTCCCCCTGCTTTGTTATCCCTTTGGAGAAAGAAGAGCTAAAGCACAGGACCATTTAGAATGAATATGGAGTCCACAGTGCTGGGTGCTTCTGAAATATACTTATTAGCCTGAAAAAAAAAGAAAACGAGCCTATAAGACAGAGCTCCATCTCACCATGAGGTGAAACTTTTAAAATACATTTAAATGTGTTTCAGACCACTTTACTCCTTGTATTAAACAGTGTAATGGTTTCTCATTGCAATGAAAAAGAAAATTCTTAACTTGACTTTAAACTCTTCTAGGGTCTGGTTCCTACCAGCATATACTCCTGTCCTGCTCACTCACTGTGTTAAATCTACCTAAGTAATCGTTTGCATTCTCAGATGCACTAAATAAAACTCTTTCACCTCAAATCTCTGCACATCTCTCTTTTTCCTCCTAAACATCTCAGTTGTTACAGCATTTTCACAGAGGTGCATTTCTTACTATTATTCTCTATCAAAGCAGTCTCTCCTCTTCCTATGTATTATTTATAAATCACAATTTATAATTAAGAATGGTGATCATTCTTTCACTCAATAACTGCTATTGAGTGAATATACCACATTCCAGGGGCCCTCTTAGTTATTTAGACTAGAAATTGTTTTTTATTTATGACCTGGCTGTAAGTCCCAGAGATGATGTCAAAGCAATGCCCACTGCACTGAATGCACAATTAAGACTTGTACACAGAGATCTTAACTTACTGCTGGAACAGCACTGACTTCCCATGACTGTTAATAAATGAATAAGTTAACATCTATGTAGTTTACATTGAGGTATTAGAATCTTAATTTTGCTTATCAAGTTGAATAAAGGAAGCAAAATTCTCTTTACTGTCTGACAAGGTTGAAAGTGGCATTTTTATTTTAGAGACACACTTCACCTTCACTGTGACTTCCTGAAACTGAAACTGAACATCTGAGAAAATTCAAATAGACAATAGTTTTCTCTAAATAGAAAAGGAGAAACTCTAGTAGTTAGGAGAGATACTGAAGAAAGACAAGCTCTGTGAAATAAATGATCAAATGAAGGTGGATGGACTTTTGTACTTGTGAAAAGGAAATTAGATAGTTTTAAATGATTTTATTAGTACTTTAGAAATATTAAATGAAATTGAAGTGATGAGATAATTCCTGGTCTTTAAATTATACATACTGATTTGAGTTCAAGTACATCTGTTGAGAGAAGAACATTAGAGTGATAATATTAAGTAATTATATGTTAAAGCCAATGTGACCTGCTAGATACATTTTCAAGGTATTATTAAATAACTGCTCATGTTTTAATCTGATGAGTATTAACTGGCTTTTTATCTGAAACCAGCTGCTAAGTGTGTAAGACTCTCTAAATACTGACAAAATACTTAAACTTTGTGTAATATTTTCACTTGGCTCAGGAAAATATGATTGCTATTTGATTTTTTCTTATTAATGACTTAATTTCTATTGGTTTTCCATCATTTGACATTTTAGAACATTGATTCAGGCATCCAACTTATTGACTGGTCATTTTCCTTCGGTCTTTAAAGCATTTCTCTTACACTTCAAGGAAGCATTTCACTGTTTCAATGTTTTATGAGAATATTTGCATGTCCCATGATTTGAAAATGTTTCTATATTCTTTTATTGGTGTTATGCATACTTTTAAAAATAGATCCCACCATTTCATCTCTACCTGTCTTAATTTCAAATGATTTGATCTGTACTTTGTGTAGCACTTTCCCAACTTCTTTAATTTTGTTTTTCTCCATTTTTAGCTTTTAATAATATTTATTTTTCTGGACATCTATACAACAAATATATTGTTGAAATTTACTGCATAAATATGAGAGTTGATGCCCTTTGTACAGCATAGGGTATAAGTGTTAAGTCACTCTCCAAATGTCCATCTGAATCTGTGCTAGAAATAACTCATTTTTTTTCTGTGCATTTTCATTATACCTCTTTTAGCTGAAGTACCAATTAACCTTTTCCAGCAAACTATTACCCATCCAAATGCTGAACAACAGGTACCGGAGAATATACCCATGCTGTAAACAAAGGAGGATATTGATACATCCTGATCTTTGTATAGGACATCTTTGTCTATTTCAGGTTTGCCAGGAGAGGAAAGCTGAACTGTCCATTTGGTGCAGTATGACCTTAGGAATAAGGTGACCTAAGAACTGCTGGGTTTTTTTCTCTACTCAAGGCACATGCCAATACCTATCACTCCTTGATGACTCAGCAGCCTTCCTGAAAGTTGCATATTATTACTCCATAGAGAGTAGGTGATATATAGATATCTCCAAAACATCTTGAACTATCGAATAATGAGGTTATTTATGTCAGTGCATTAAATAAAGTTTTTTCTTTAGCTAGAACTGCACTAAACTTGAACCAGGACTTAATCAAAATGTGTATTTTATTTATGGGTTAGATGTCAATAAGAGAAGGTAGTGTAGTACATCTGCAGACAGTAGATATAAGCAGAACTAATACTTTATATATTTATGTCTTGATTTTAATTTTTGAGCCATAGTATTTGTCCTCTGAAAGGAAGGCACTTTGATTCAAGTTCCAAGAAGACATCATGCATAGAATAAAAATGCTTCCAAATTATAAATCTCTTTTCAGATGGTCCTGAGAAAGTCAATGAGGGAAATATATGCTAATCTAATCTGGCCTAGGCATGCTGCCATGATTTAATGATCATAAATATTAATTCCTATGCCTGAAAGATGAATAAGGGCAGTGAATTTTAAATGGAACAGAGAAAATATTTTTTAAGAAGTAAGACATGTTATGAATGAAATATACTTATTATCAATAATAATTTTTAATTCCATCTATTAATGTGCATACTAAGACATTTAGACTTCCCCTGTTTTTAGGCTGATTACTTGTAACTCTCAGAGTATTATTGACACTAGCTGAAGATGAGACTATGAACAGCTGCTAGCAATACTTTGAAAGAACTTTAAGATTGTCAGCTTAAAAATAAATCTAGAACTATTAGGTAACAATTAGGCATATGGAGAAGTAATCAAGCCAACAAAAGTTTAGTCATTATTTTAGTCAAATGCCTGAGAATTTAGAATTTAATTTCAGACTTATATTTTTTAGAGTGTTTTTAAAACATAGTTTAAATATATTACTAGGAGAAATACTTCCTTTTCTGGATTATTTTTTCCATTTGTAGATGAGCAACCACTTAACTCAAGTTTCCTTTTGTCTAAGTAATTCAATATTAAGAGAACAATCTTTTCTATAGCAATTCAAATATTCTCTATATTAGCATAGGTATCAAAGTTGAATGATTATTACTTGCTAATAGCTTTAAATAAGCCAATGTTTATATAGATTTTCATTGTTCATCGAAGTATATATTCTGAATTATGGATGATTGAATTTATAAATTTATATCAATGCTAGTTTGTGTGAAGGAAAAGAGGTGTATCTCCACTAATACTTTCTGTCCTAATTAGAACCTGGTACTAAGATATCCAAAGCATGCATACAATTTTTGTTTTATATGAAGAATTTAATTTCACCTCCACAGTTGTAAATGCATTTTTAGAGGCTTTAAATTTTACAATGCTCTGTTAGCTTTGATGTTACCAGACTAATACAAACTCCTAGTTGTGGAGAATGGGTAGATTGAGTTGAGAGGATTTGAGAGTCAGTTACTGAAGAAGCAAATCTAAGAATATGGATTATTAAGCGGGGACAGCAGTCCTTTCAAATTATGAGTTAAAGCATGTCATGGTGTGTGAATTATTTCTGGCAGTCCATAGGATATTATTTAATAGAATTCACTTTCTTCTGAAGAAACTAAATTCATCAAGTCTTGTATTGCATCACTTGAATATCTTAGCTTAACACATGGATACATGATTTTTTTTTATTTTTCAGGTTACAAAATATTAATTCTGAGAGTTTAATAACAGAGCATTCAAAACAACTATGAGTTACTTTTGGCAGACTGAATGGGTTTGAAACACAGCCATTTCTTAAAATGCATTCTTATTGATTTTATACGTCATCTCTGTGTTCTTTGACTAGGTGAACTGCCAATAAATGTTAAGTTTAGAAATATCATTTACAACTTGTCATTTATATTTAAAATTTCTTATGATATATGTTGATAGATGGGACAGAATATCAAGAGCATAATTCAATTTAGTCAAATGTACTTCCAATTTTAATTTAGTATGTGATTAACTTCATAATTAAATAAAAATGAAATGAATAATTCATTGCCTAGGAGAAAGGAAGCCCACTGATCAGGGCCACGGGAGAAGATCACCCATAGAATATAGTGTTTGGAAATTGGTGACAAAGAAGAATTGTTCAGTGACTGGAATTAGAAAAGTAGGATCTAGCATGTGGAAGAGGTTTAGAAAATTAGCTTTTTTTCCTACTTGGAAAGAAAACCAATTTACTTCATAGCTGTTTTTCAAGTATAGTGATGGGTGCTGAGTTGAACGGATCACGATGGACAGCTCTGTGTGCACTACACCTCTGAGGATAAGAAACAGGAAAAGGTTTTGAATTGGTTCTCCCTGGTGGCGCAATGGGTTAAGCAACCCACTATGAAGCAAACCGCAGCTACTGCAGCACGAGTTCGATCCCTGCTGCTGGCCAGGGAGGGGACCCACATGGTGCAGCAGACCTCTCCTGCTGTGCCCACTGCTCCCCTCAGCAGTGTACTTCCGTTGATCTGCCTGTTCTGCTCCCCACTCTCTGTGGTGAATCCTCTCGCCGCCCCCCCCCCCCGCTGGCCTGTACCCCAGTGCTTGTATGCATAAATAAATAAATCTTTAAAAAAAAAAAAGAAAAGGTTTTGAATTGTGTCATGGAAGGATTAAATTTATTTATAGTAATGGAAATCATAGTTGATCAGTGAAATTTTTAAAAGAAATATATCATTAAAGATTTTTGACAATGACTCACTGTCTCTGTTTAAATCATCCCTTGATAAATCCATGATTACCCTATACTTCTAAGACTGAAGAGATGAAACTAGTATTTTTGTTTTGCCAAAAAAGCCCTGAAATCTACCTTAAATTCAATGTATTTCCATTTTCAATTCTGAAATAAAAGTAAATAATTTTTTATGTTCATTAGCAAATATTTTAAACAATAAAATATAGAAAATAGGATGAAGTCCCTAATTACTTTAATCCAGCTTTCCTAATGACAAATATACGAAGAATCTTGTTACACTTATATCCCTCTGCCCTTCACAATTATATTGAGAAAGATACCTGACATCAAACCATTTTATATACAAATATTTCAGTATATATTTTAAAAGAATAATTATTGTATTTCAACAACCTCAGTGTCATTGTCATATCTAAACAAATTATCAATAATTTATCAATATCGTCCCCCTATTTTAAAAACTTTGTTTGAATCAAGATAAAGATGAGGTCTATATTCTGGGTTTAACATAGCTCATAATTTTTATATTGCAAGTCTAATTCCCACAGGCTAACGATTGCAACAGTATGGTTTCAGCATCTTATCCCTTGCCATATAGTCCTATACACTAGTAGCTAGATGTAGGAATTTAATCATATTCATGTTCACAGTTTCAGCATGGATATGTCTAGATGGCATTAAATATTCCCATTTAGAGGTACTGTTAGTAGTAGTTGACTGTTGCCTTGTTTCATTAATTTACTTTGTATTTTGAGGTGGTTTTCGAAAATAACTTTGCTCCCTAATATCCTTCGAAGATAATCAAATATATGTATATATTAAATGTCATTACAAATCTATGCATTTAAAATATTTTATGTAATTCTTTTGCAGATATTATACTTATTGCTGTTCAAATTCGTCATTTTTAATTGATCCTCTTTAAGTTGGCTCCTAAACTTTTTGACACAATGCTGAAGGTTATGTATAGCTTCCTTGTTTTCTAGATATTCTAGGTCCACCTACGTACACTTGGTTAATATTTAATAAATAAATGCTAAGACTATTTTCCAGGTTGAAATACTTTTCAACAAAATTTAGGATGTACTTGATTTTTTTCTCCCATGGTAACTGACTGACATAGAGCTTAGTACATTAATAAAGTTTATAGGCAGATAGTATAATATTTGATAAAATTCACAATTTACATGCAAAATGAATCAATATTCTTTTGAGACTGGTATCTTTGTGGATTGAGAAAGATGAGTGGATGAGTCCTGAATTCCTTTTGGGGTCTTGGCTTTGTATTATTCATTAAACTAATAGTAGAAATGATGCATTGGTTTGACTATCAGGAGTTTAAGAGATGTAGAAGACAAATTTATATTTCTGGTTCTCCAAGAGCTAACTTGTAGATTTAACTTTGGGGATTAAAGTATCCAGCTCTTTCCCTTCTCAATCATACATATAAGATAATGTATGAACAACTAGAAACCAAATTAAGTTGTAGGATGCTATGAGAAAAGTTACTAATAAATAGTAGAATGATTTTAGGGGATCAGTAGAATGATTTTAGTAGAATGATTTTTGGGAATTTAAATAATAAAGTTGTGCTAAAAGAAACCTAACTGCTACTGTTTGGTTATTATGTGAACATTATAATCTCTATAGGACTAGTCCCAATAACAAGAATAACAAGAAACTGATATAATAAAAGGCTGAGGACCAAAATCAACCATGCAGATAAGAAAACAATAAGAGGAAATATAAGATCTTCAAACTTCATAATTGGTTCTCATACTCAGACAAACATAAAGTCATCTCACTGAAAATGTACTCAACCTCTTCAGGATATAAATATGAGATAATAAACAATCCTGTAAATAAAACTTCTTTTTCCCATTCTTTAAGAGAAAAACATTTTGTAATATCTTTTGATTTCACTTAAGTATTACAGACATTACATTTTAGTTACACCTAACAAAGATGACTCAGCTTGAGAAAGTTTGAGAAAGGAAGGAGCTACTATTGTTCCCCCATTTAAATCAAAGAGTTTTTTATGTGAAGTGGAAATAAGTAGAATCTGATAAAAATCAAAGCTGTATTTTTTGGAGGCATTCACATCCTGCTAGTTTCACAAAAATATCACCCTTAAAAATATATTCACTCTCATTTTCCCAACACAATCCTTAGTTACTCTGTATCTGTATCAGTCATCACTTTCTTTGCCTCCCTAGGCTTATCAACACTGCAAGCTGTGCTGGATTCTGCTGCTGAAAAGAAATGGCAAGTTACTGCCATCAATGTGGGCAACATCAACAATGACAAGAAAGATGAGACCTACCGATCGCTCTTTCAAGATCTGGAGTTAAAAAAGGAAAGGCGCGTAATCCTGGACTGTGAACGGGATAAAGTCAACGACATTGTAGATCAGGTTTGCTATTCTCTGTTTTCTAATGACACTAAATATAGACTGTTCATGCAGTGTCAGCAGTTGCAATGAGTATTTGTGTGAGGTGCTAAAACAGCAGTTTTTACTTAATGGTTTATGTACGATGTAGCAAAGATCTGATCATCAATTAAATGACTTCTGGCTTCAGTTAGCAATAGCAGATGGTCTTCAATAATGCTGATATGTCATACTAACCATTCAACTTATTCAATATATAGTTCTTGACTCTCATGTTTGACATAAGTGTTGCCCTAAACTTTGATATTTTTAAATTGGAAATGTAAAGTTTAATTCTGTCGAATTTTTTAGAAGTTAGAGATGTAAACACTAGTGTGGTATGAATTCAATCCCAGGCCAGGACGCTAACCCACAATGGCTCAATAAACCTCTGCTGTCTCGCCCGCTGCTGTCCTCAGCAGTGTATTTCAGATCTGCCTGTTCTGATCCCCACTCTGTCTCTGGTAAATCCTCTCACCTCCCTGCCCCTCTTTCCTACATCCAGTTCTTGTATGCATAAATGAAAAAATAATAAATCTTTTTTTTTTTAAAGAAGTAAACATTCACTAAGTAAAAATAAATTTGGGCTCTAAAGGGAAGGTGAATCGTTTTTTAATTCTTTGGTGATACATTGGATTAGTTCAAACCTGAGTGCAGTACAGTGTGCTAAGTCTATATTTTTGTCTAAATGGGTCTCTATCTTTTGAAAGAGCATGCACTTATTTTTCAAGAAGTTACATTCTCCCCCTACTGGGTAAGTTCTGTGTAGCTATGAAATGCTTACTAGGTAAAATAAAAATACATAAGAGAGACACATTTAGTTTACTAGATGTATTAATTTGGAGTTTTTTAGAGTAGCATGATAGCAGAAATAAGGATGTTTGATCTATGTTTTCCTTATCACCTTACTTCCATTCAAGTTGTTAGTTCAGGATAGGGCAGTCAGGAAGTAAGAATGACACTAATGATGAAATAATGATAAAAATAAAATCCACTATTTCATAGATTAGGGAAGTGACCTGGAACGTTAATAAAGTAGCAGCTATGATTTACTGAAGAAACTCTCTTTTCATGAATATCTATTTCATTTCCCAGCTGATAAGTGATGTTTGTCTGTGTGTCTGTGTGTGCATGTGTATGCAAATTATGGTGGCTACTAGGCCCTTGAAATAAAGTAGGTATAGGATTGGAAGAAAAATACACAGTTGAGTATGGATTTCTTGGTCTTCTATACTTTGAAGATTAATTTGTATAACACAAAGCATTTTGCAAACATAAATGTTGATGAAATCTTAATTGGCATGTAGTAATACAGGCCTTAAGACATACAAAATGGGTTGCTCATGAAATATTGAATAACTGAATAAAACTAGCTTGTTATGAGATAGAAGTGTTGTATGGCAGAGAGGTGAACATTTCATTAGCAAAAATTTGATTCCTGTCTCAGGAGATGAAGTTAGGATTGTTTTTAACCTGAAGGTCTCTTGTTCAAATGTGAACTTCAATAACACATTTGAATTTCATAGGAGAGTCTCATTAAAACTGAATTTTAATAATCCTCATTAGCCTTTGGCTTAAAAAACTTTTATATATTTGTGGCTTATCATAATAAATGTTCATGAAGTCTGTATGAGACTAATTATTTCAAAAACCAGAATGGAGGAACTGGGAATATATGAATCATGATTAAATAAATATATGATCATGATCAAATAAATGTCCATATAGAGGTCCATTCAAAGTACGCAGAATATTTTGCACCTATATTATTTATATTTTCATAAGACACTCTTGGTTGTATTCCATGGATGTCTGCATAATTCAACATGAAGGCATTCTTGTGTCTAGAATGATAGATGCAAAGAAATGTAAGAAAGAGTGGTCTCTGTTTCCTATGAGCTTTTTATTTACACAGACAAAATATACACACACAAACAATGTGGTCTAAGAATGCATGTTAGGTCTAAGAACCTATCTTAACAGGGTGAGATGATCAATAAGGATTTTACATATGGGGTCACATTTGCTTGGTTTGGACTCACTCATTTATTTCTTCAGTAAATTTCTCTGTGTATCTAATAATATTTACTGGAATGACACTCCAGTAGTTCCAAGAAAATAATGTTAAAACAGCAGTCAAGTCCCCATCAAAGTGAATATTCCTGATGTATTTCAGAAACAGATATGCAATCGTAGACACTATAAGTGAAAGGAACAAGATGTTATGAGAGAGAATTACAGAAAGAAATAATTTGTATGTGGAGATCACAGAAAGCCTTCAAGGAATTATTTACTTGCAAAACAAATAGGGTTGAGGTATATTTTAAGAAAAGGAAACACCCTTTACTCACTTATTCTATCATTACTTAACAACAGAACTGAGAAGTGATGAAACTTTATTGTAGTTAAAAGTTAGACATTGAATTAAACATAGTTAGTCTATGAATATTTTATCATTTGATAAAGCCTTGGAGGTGCTTTCTAGTTTTAATTAAGTAGGAAAAACATAGAAATTAACCTAAATTTCCTTTTGTTAGTATAATACTAATGGTTATTGTAAAGGAAAGATTTCATGGTTAGTATGCTAATTCCTATATAGAAGGCAGATGCTAATTCCTATATAGAAGGAGTGCTAGTGAATTTTCATTTTACTAATGGTAACAACATCTATGTGATGCTTTTCTTAATCCCCAGAAGGAAAATATACATTATTCACAAAGTAGAATGAATAGTAAGCAGAATAAACAGATATCGAGAGAAAGATGATAATATATTTTTCATTTTCTTGGAAAGGCAATTTATTTGTGTTACATAAAAATAAGTTTGATAATGTAAGTTCTAATTCCCTACAAATAGCTATCACTTCATATCAACGTAGCATATGATTTTGACGTTCTTTCACTAATATGTTATTTTGGAGAATCTGATTTTGGGATAAGGGAAAAGTCAAAGAAGTCTTCTTCCCAGAAGTAGATAAATTGGGTTAAAATTCCTTGTTCCTCTAAGGTTAGTAAGTAAAAGGATATCCTGGTGGAAAGAGCTTTCTAAGTAGAGGAAACAATATGTAAACCATAAGGTGATAGCAAAAATAAATAAATAAATAAAAATGCCTTTTTGTTTTCTAACAAACTAAGAGAATACCCTGTGGCTAGAATTTAAGGGGTGGAAAAATACGACTGGAGAAACATGTAAGAGTATTGAACTTCACAGCATTTTGGGGATTTTCATTATGTTAAAAGTAATGAAAAGACAGCAAAACTGTTTAATGGGGTGGTGAGCCAATCCTTTGAGTTTTTGACCTGGAACTAAGATAGACCTGTCATTTCATGCTTTCCATTGGTGTGTATGTTTTTAATTATTAAAGCTAGAAATTCCATTTAAATATGTAAGTGCTTGGACTGTATCATGACCATTTCACCTATTTGTTTTTGTAATTGACACATTGATTCAATAATCTTTGAAACTATTGTGGACATCAACAAAAAGGCCACTTGTTCCTTGCTGTATTTCTCACCATTAATTTTGACTTAGATGTGAAGAAAAATTAACTTATCTGATACTTTGCTGTCAAAGGCTAAAAATAATAATGTTCATTTGAGCTAAATATAAACATTTCAGGATTCTTAAGAGAGAAATATTATTTTATAGGTTCATTTAAGAATTCTTTTGTAAGCTTCTTAATATTCTTTTAAAATTTATGTAATATTAAAACTGTGTTTACCTTTGGTATAAACTGGATATAAATTATCAGTTGTTGGTTTCAGATGTTTAATATTTAAAAGGAAAAAAGAATCACTTTTTAAAATCTTTTTTAATCACTTTTATATATTTTTTTCTTTAAAAAAGAACAGAATTATTGCTTGTTATGAATCAAATCAGTTTTTGGCTTTATGTTTCTTAAAATCTTACTCTGTTTTTGCTGTTGACAGAAAGGAGACAATTGATTATTGTGTTTAATTACTGAATTCTAAAGGATGTGTCATATTGGGGTGAGGCTGGAGGCATGGGAGTGAAAGATTCACTACAAACAGTGGGGAACACAAAAGGTAGATTCATTGAAATACCCTACAAGAGAGCACGTGGCCAGATGGGAACAGACGTCTGTGCAGAAGGATTTGAGGCTTTTTATACTCTTTCTGTGGGCTTTCTTACTTGGGATGCCAGTTTGCATCAGTTTTCTGCTGGGGTGTCTGGTCTCTGGTGCTGGCCTTTGACAAAGACTGTGTCACTTGCTTCTGTATTCCTGGAGCTGGGCTGGTTTTTCTGATCATGTGGTCAGTCTTTTGCCTGGTTTCCATGCAACCTTATTTCATACCTTATCTGTTCAAGCTTCCCAAACTTGCCTGCTGGCTAAGGAATGGGGGGCAGGAGGATCTTAGATTTTAACCTTATTAAATTATACTCTGACAACTTCTAAAGTTGAGAGAAATAAGTTCTGGATTTGGTAATTTTATTTTATCAAATATGATTCACTGTAGAACATCCTAAAATTGAGTAGACAAAATACCATTTTTATGGAATCAGATTACATAGTATCAGTAATTTTACTTTTACATTTGTTCTAAATAATTGTTTCTTTACCTTTGCCAGGTTATTACCATTGGAAAACATGTTAAAGGGTACCATTACATCATTGCAAATCTGGTAGGTGAATTGATTAATATATTTTTTTATTTTATAGAGAGGCTAGTTAATTTAAAATATAATTATGAATGGCCAGCATTTGTTGGTGATTTTTTTAAAAATTTGTAAATTATATTTGATAGATTAGGAAACGCAACATTTTCTGAACTTGTTTTAGAGTTCACACTTCATATTTTCTGACCAAGTTATTATTATTATGAATAATGTACTAAATTATAGAACAATATGTGACAAGCTTTACAAATTATCTAGGAAGGTACAGTTTAAGGGAAAATTTTTTAAGTATCATTTAATTTTCCAAATTTCCCCTTATTTCTCATTTTCTCTGTACTTTGTAAACTTTACCCTTTGCACATTTCTGTAAAGCTTTTAGTATATATAACATTTGAAATAAATGCATATGGAAAGAATATGTATCAGTGCAAAATTAAACCTCTAAATAGCTACATTATTGATATTTTATATCATTTATTTCTGATTTCCTATTGTTATAGAAAGAACACAATAAAAGTCCAATCCCTATGGCTCATCACTTTTCCATTAGGATTCCTGTTAAATTCATATTGTACTGAACAACCAAGTGCTTAATTATATAGTCTCCTCTTACATATAGTTAGAGTCAGTTTAAATTATTAGATATTTCTTATTATAACATAGTTTTAGGTCAGCAGTATATTTAGCTTACAACTCTATTGTTGCAAAGGTTTGTGTTCTTTAAATAAAAGTGATCCCTTGTGGTTGAGGATTCCTCTCTTTTCCAAGTTTAGGAAAAAGTTGAAAAAAAGCTAGGGAGAAGGAAAATGACAGCTTAATCCAAATAGCGTAATAAGATTCTAAAAAGGTTTTATATTCATGCCAATAATACCTAGTTTATGCCTTCTCGAAAGACACTATTTCTAGTAGCGATGAAAACAGATGGAAAAGAAAGCATGCAGACAAAATTATTTTCACGAGATGGTAGCACCAGTGATTTAAAATATTAAATCTCAAATTATATACTACTGGAGGGGTTAATTATTGAAACATAAATTTTTGTTTGGTCATTAAATGGCAAACTACTCTGCAAATTCATTATAACTTCCGCTTATGATATTATAGATCATAAATGACTCCCTGCCAGAGAAGCAAGAGTTAAAAGAGATGAAGCTCTTTATTCAGTCTCTTCAGAACAGCATTCTGTGCAGGGAACAGCCTGGACAGTCAGTCCCTTGTGTGAATTGTGCCATTTGATGAACGACACAGAGCCACATTGAAAGCTGTGATCTTTAAAAATGTCCAGATGGAGAAGATTATATTGGAACATTGAGAAATGATGACAGAAGGTGGCTCATCAATTTGAGAGTTGATATCTGATGCTATGAAAAAGGAAAGAAGTGTTTGAATAACCAATATAAAAAGTCTTTTAAAAAACCCAACCATTAAGTTCATGCTGCTGCTGTGCCTCTAGGGAGAAAGCTACCTAATGTTTTATCTGGACTCAAGTTCTGTTATTTTTTTGTCTGTATACTCAGTATTCTCACCATATGGACATTCTGGTGAATCCATTTAAGCAATGTGTAGAATGTTGCAATTTCTGAGAACTTAGAGAATACTTGAAAAGTTCATGAGCATTTATAGTTAAAGGACGCCATTGAGAGTTAAAGGTCTTTCATTTTCCAAATTCTTATTTGGGAATGTTCCCTTTTGTCCTGTCCAGCTTCTGAGGAATATTCAAATAGATATTTATAAAAGACAGAAAAATATTCAGATATTATTATTGGTTAATTTCTTTAGCAACTGCTGAATGCTTGATAACGCTCCCAAAACATAAGCTGTAGATACAGTTTCTGAGACATTTCAAAGGAAAACTTGCACATACAGTGATGCAGAAGTTGGCATAAGGGGATTCACTTCCCCTTTCCTAAGTGAGTCAGATAGAGACAAAAAGTAGCACTGTCTGCCCCACTCACTCCACCTTATCGTGAGGAGAGTTCCTCTGTGAGTCTTGTGCAGGAGTAGAGAAATTTCAAAGAATTTTTTTGTGCATTTCTCTAAAAATACACTAAAAAAGCACAACCAGACATTTATAAAAGTCTTTGTAATTCAAATAAACATGAAGAAAGCATGAGAAAAATATTTAAAATTGTAATGAATATTTTCAGAGAAATAAGAAAAAATATCTAGCCACAAAAAAAAATATGATGCTATAAAAAAAGAGAATAAGAAATAGTTCTGGGTATTTTTTTCTAAAATAAATGAAATTATAAGAATTTAATATGAAGTTGAGAAAATTTTCCAGATTATGTAATGAAGCTATATAATATAAAGTGGTGTGTCTAGGGGAAACTAGAGGGACTTAGACATTTATTATAAAGGTTATAATATCTTAATAATAGAAATCCTAGAAAATAGACTAGTATAATTAAAGGAAGGAAATTATCAAAGAATCATTCAGAAAAATTTCCAGGACTGAATGATACAAATTTCTCCCTTGAGTCCACACAATGATGAAAGATAAGTGAAATTTTTGAAATAAGGAGATTTCAAAGGTTTCTGGCAGGTGGAAGGTGAGGAGGGCTACAAAGCAAGTTACATACAAAAATATTAGCAATCATGATGCTATTTTCAGTAGAAATGGTAAAAGTCAATGAAATGATGCCTTCAAATTATGAGAGTTCTAACTTAAAGTTTTATAGCCAGCTAAAATACTAGTCAGGCATCAATCAGTGCAAAGCAAGGGTTTTTCATACATTTAATGTCTTAAAAATATTATCTACAATATGTCTCAAGAAAATATTGAATACTCTAACAGAAAAAGGAGTAAAACTTGAAAGAAATGTGACCAAGAAAACAGGGAACTACTAAGAGAAGTCGTGATGGGACAGTCTAGGATAAGGGCTATGGAGAGAATAGAAAGGAAATAAAGCAAACCAGAGCTGTAAGGGGAGGGGCGGGCTCTTCTGGAAACTTAAGATTCAGAAAACAAATTAAATAGACAACCTGGTAAGTCTGACTAACTTATTTCTAAAAAATGCTTTACTCATATAAACATGGAAAGTTTTCATAGAGCAAATGGAAAGAGACTAAAGGTAGGTATAAATAAAGCTATAGTAGTGAAAATAAATGCAGCAATTATTAACTTTGGAGTAAAATACTGTTTGAGAAGGAAAATGCAATCCTTGTATAGTGTTTGGGTTTGTTATAAATAACAGGATTTAAAATATGTAAACAATAAACATTAGAATGATGGGATAGTGTTCGGTTATGTAAACAACTACATATTCATTTTGTGTAAGTCTCAATGAAATGCCTAAAATTGATAACTTAAGAAAGAGTATTAAATTGTGTCATGCAGAAAAAGAGAGGTAAATAACTGAAGACAGAAATTATTGAAATGATTCCTTTCAGGCAGTTTAACTGGAGCATAGGTGGGGCAGAGCAGCTAACTATTAAGTTCTATTTTGTTCCTAATGAAGGCATCACAAGAACATATTCTTTCTCTAGGGATTTACAGACGGAGACCTATTAAAAATTCAGTTTGGAGGTGCAAATGTCTCTGGATTTCAAATAGTGGACTATGATGATTCCTTGGTATCAAAGTTTATAGAAAGATGGTCTACCCTGGAAGAAAAGGAGTACCCTGGAGCTCATACAACGACAATTAAGGTTTGCTTAAGTTTCTTTCTATCCTCTGAGAGAGGAGAAGCTTTTAAATAAGTTTTTACATTTTAATGGATTATTTATCCATGTGTCTTCTTTTATTGAGTGGATTCTAACCAGGAAGTGAGAACTTGATAGTAAACAAAAGGAAGGATCCTGTGTCTAGTGAGAGAAAGACAGGAAGCTCTGAAAGCATGCCAGGAAGTAAGAGGTGGTAAACTCAGTGAGCCCCAGGGCAAGGCGCCTTAGATTACATGCTGCAGAAAGGCCTGAGGAGGCCACTGTTTAGCTAAGATCTGAAGAATAAGGAGCAGTGGGACTGCGCCTTAGAAAATTTTATTTGCCAGTAAACGGAAGAATAATAGTTAGCAATTTGTTCCTGATCTTCAAAATAGTCAACAAACATATTTATATTGATCAAAATACCTGAGTCAATAAACACATCTATATTGATAATGATATCTTCATGTATATCATAATTCTTTAAGTATGTATCTGTGTGTATGTATCTATATGGCTGTAGATGTTGACATAGTGACTATATGCTTATAGTGACTGTATAGTTAACTGAGGTTTGTGAATATTAGGAGTAAATTGGCTTCTATTCTTCTTTATTTGCAAACATGATTTTTCTGAAGGGCTATCTACCTCTCTACCATCTATCTATCTCTGTGTTTGTGTGTGTGTGTTTGTATCTCCAGCCAGCCAGTCAGCCATAGTTCCTGGTATGTAACCTGGTCTCTGGGGCACTACAGGGAGATAAAAATCTCAATATGCTTTAGTAATTAAAAAAATATATTTTATACAATTAAAAAGCATCTGTGAATGCTAAATGCAGTGAACTGCTTTGGTATAAGCACCGCCATCTCTGCTCCCCAGGGGTTTGAGCACTGGATGTTCATTTTTTTATTCAGTGCAATTTATTGTGTACACAGGTGTGTGCATATATACCTGTAAATACTTCTGCTGCTGGTAGTCATGCCATTTTTGGAGTCAGTGGGTTTGGAGAGTGGGGTTCTTGGGTTCACTCTGGGAAATGTTTCACCAGAGCTCCCCGTTCAGCAGCCTGCAGTGAGTTTCCCCACGAAACAGAGATGTTAGTTATATTTAAAAGAGCAGATTTATTAGGAAAAGGAATAGGAAAGTAAAAGACACTTGCATAGACACAAGCAGCGGGCAGGGCAGGAAGAGCTGCCCTGAAGTAGGGGCAGAATTAGGTTTTATCATCTTCCTTTGGTAGGGAGGGCCTTCTCTTTGTGATTCAGTCTCTGATGTTGATTTTGGACAACTATGTCGAATTTGAAAGGGACTGGAGATTCTACAATGGGTTCAATCTCCATTTCTTTACTTTCAGGTCTATGCTCCTGATACTCCCTACAGCAGTCTGATACCTGCCTGGGTCTTGTGCCTGATTTAGGCAATGGAGCCTAAGATTCTTGTTTTCTGTAGATGGGTTTACTGGTTAAATTAATCCCTTCTGCCCCACCTCCTTGTTTGAGACAGATTCCTGGCCTTATGGTGTCTCCGCTCTTTGTCCCTCCATCCTTTACAAGTGTTTTGTGTTGTGGTCACTTTATTTAGAGCAAGATAACAAGTATAACCTGGCAGTGGGTAGATTGAAGAGTAAGTGGGATGAGACATCCACATTTGTTGTGAAATAGGATTTATGAAAATTAAGAACAAAAACCGCAATTTCAAATGGATAGTGATTTTGTGTACTTATTTACATATTGTAAATCAGATTGTGTATTATACAATGAGGGGCTCTGCTAGTTCAGTTTCTCTCACAGTTATGGGAGTGTGTTTATTTCCTGTGCTTAATGGAAAAAAATAAATATACATGTTGAGCTTTAAATGTATGTTGGGCTGTAGACTCTTAGATAAGTATCAGAAGCTTTGATGTTCTCTGCCTTTGGATGTGTAAATGGAGCCTTTAATTTTCAAATTAAATTCAGAAAACATCCTGTAGGATGTTAAAAAATAACCCAGAGGTAATTTTTCCTCAAAATTAGGTGACTTCTTGTTTGATGACCTAGATCGAGATTCAGCATGGATTCTATTTAGAGCAGGATTTCGGCCTTGTGGTGGCGACTCAGGGTGGCGCTAGATGCCACACGACAAACTACACGGACACCTCCTCTTTCAGTTCGAGTCAGTGTAAGTCTCCTCTAGTGCTCAGTCAAGTGTGAGACTGACCATTCGATGGAAGTGCAGGCTTCCATCCCAGCGGAGATGGTGCTGCTTAAGTTCTCTAAGGAGGAGCCATGTGGCATCCATCCTCAGATGGTACCATTGTCTTTCTTTAAATATTCTATTAGTCATCATGCTGCCTCCCACTGCCGCCTGCATAAGGAGGAAAGCAAAATGAGTCTTTTTCTTTTTTTCTCATTGAAGTCCTATCACTGTAAGAGCAGGTTAGTATGAGAACGGCCATCTTCAACTCCGAGAAGCCATTTCACTGAGTACATGACTTGGGGAAGGGGAAACTAAGTAATCTTGACACACCAGAATGTTGGGGAGGGGGACTCAAGGAAGAAGGAAATATATAATCAGGAAATGGAGGTCATATCTTAGGGACCAGATCTTAGGGACCAGATGTTTTGGCTGAAAAGCTTATCTTGTCCATCACCAGGATGTGGCACAAAGCAGAAAATTGTATAGCGATGGAAAATTACTGTGAGTTGGGTGGTTTGGAAAATGCTCTATAAACCCTGGTCTTTGAGTGCTCGGGGTCCTTGTTGAAACCTGCTGCTTCGGGCAGATACTTGGACCCCAGCTAGCTGGGAATAAAATCTCCTTGTGTGACTTGCATTATTGTGAGTGTTCTCTGTCCATTTGAGGGGAGGTCAATACTGAACTCTAGCAATCATTATTATTCATATCTCATGCATCCAAATGCAAGGCAAATGTTGGGTGTGAGAGATTTTTGGCAATGCACTCTGCTAACATTTATACAAAATCTGCTGCCAGATTTCACTCTATTGAGACCTTGATGGTGATCTTTCTCGCTCTTCCTGCTGTAGTGTTTTCCCCTTTAAAGTACCACCCTGTTCGTTGTTCTGCCAGAGTTCCAGGGATCACAATTGTTTTTCATTGCTGTGTGTTTTAAAGAGCACAGGATTATAAATTTGAAAACGTAGGTCCTGACTCACCATTTGGCCCCACACCCCATGTCCTCATCTGCACAATGCAGTCGTTGCCATTAATTTCATTTACAGACACATAGGGAGGCTTAGAAATATGGGTGCCAATAGGAGGCATTTTGGGTGGCCTTTGAAGTTTGATAAAAAGAACTGAAAATCTGTGGGGTGAATGTGGTTTTGGGTGGGTGTTTGTTCTAACACAGACATATTGTTCATGCAGAGAACAGGAACTGAAATAAGAATGAAAAAAATAAACCCTGCCCTGGATAATCTGTTAATCAAAATAGAGGAGACACACATGTCAATAAGAAAATATAATAGAGAATGTTAAATGTGAAATGTGCCAGCATAATGCTGTATGATTAAGGCACTATAAAGGAAGAGAGGAGATAGAAAGAGGGACACCTGAGTAGGATTTTTATGTCACTGAAGAGGAAAAAAATTGGGGGAGGTGCCAGGGAATAGTGACATGTATAGAGAATGAATGGATGTAGCAGGATGACATATTCAAGAAATGTATTTTTGTGTGTGCTCTAAGAATTTAAAATATTTGAGACATTTGGGAGTGGCATGTTATGGGGTTGCCAAAAGGTGAGGCTCTTTAGGTGTCAACAGATGTCAGAGATGGAAATTAAAAGATTGGACTTTCATTACTGTGTGTGCTTCTGTATGCAGAAGAGAGGAAGGAAAACTACAGAGGGGACCATTTAACTTTCCTAAATAAAAACATGTAACATATTCTCAATATATTATCTAAGGAAATATATCAAGGAAAGGGAGCAAAAATATTTCCAGTGAGATTATTTTTTATTATGTTCTTTTGGGTCACTGATTGCAAGAAGTACTGATAATTTCCTGATAATTTAAATCATGATTTACTATAATAAAAACCTATTTCATAGGCACAAAAACCTGGAAAAATACAATTTATTACATTGGAAATTATACAGAAGGTACCTTCCTAATTTAGGAACTGTGCATTGACTATTTCTTCCTAACTACTCTCCCCTTAAGGATTTTGACGGGTAAACCAGCTTTCATTAGATCTTTGTTCAAATGCTATCTTCTCAAGGAAGCCCAGTGCAGCCTCTCTACTTGAACTACTATCTCTCCATCTATCAGGTAGTATCTCACAGAAAGGTTCCTATGACTGCTTTGTAACATAGTTGACAGGGATGCATGTGACAGCAAAGGAGCTTTTAGGAAGATCTCACAAATGACCCAGGCAACAGATGATTGTTGTCCGAGGTGAGGTTGTGGCTTGAGGATAGAGGGAAATACATGCAAATTATTTGGAAAAAAAAAAAAGCAAACGCCATAATTGCTCACATATACTATTCTGATATAATCAAGTTGATAGGTATTTGTGAATTATAACCATGACCCTGAAATGCTGTGTCAATTCTCTCATTTGGCCCTGAATCTCATACAGTGGTCTACACAAAGTAGACACATATTGGATACTTGTTGAGATCAAGTAATAAAATAGAATATAGGAAAACACTTTGAAAACAGGCCATTGAGAAAGAAAATAAGCAGTTATCATGACTATGAAATTTGGTTTAAGTTTCTGCTCTGCCATTTGTTATGTTCATTAATTCAATCAACCTTGACAGAAAAGTGGTGTTATTTCTCTTGATAAATGTGAAATGACTGAGGCAATCAGACCTGTCCCGTCAGGGCACCTGGATTTCAATGAGACCATGAAAGTAAGCATTTTACCTTCTCAACATCTTTTTTTTCAAAAAGAGGCAGATTATGAAGATGAGTTGCTGCTATCTCAAAAAAGAGTGGCAAATATTTCCATGTTTTAGATAGGGCTGCAGTGCTTTGGGTGTCGTCGACAACTTGTGAGGAGTAATTCTCCATTCTACCTTGTCACATCAGCAGCTCAAACCTGAGTCTGACTTTTGTGCTTGTAAAATCCTGTGGTGTTAAGGAATTCAACAGTAATACGTGACTGACATTTGTGTGGTGCTTTAAATAATGACTTTCCCATAAGAATCTCATTTCTCTCAGGAAACGACTTAAAGCACAGATTCAAACTTTTTTAATTGCTGTCCTAAGAGAGTTATTAGGTCTGTCTGAAAATAGTATAATCTTTTTCAGTCCAGTAATTAGCATCGTGCATTAAATAGTACCCTGGTGGCCTAATAGAATTAATTCTGCTTCTTGAATGTTTTAACGGACCAAAACTGTGGCTGACACATTGGCATTCTCTACTGCTAGTAGAAAGGCATTTTGCCACACAACTTGCTATGTTTAGATCCGTGCACACACTAAATGGTTGAAATACACCCATAAGTAAAAATTTTATATTGATAGTATTATATATTTCACAACAAATAATTTCTCCGAAATTATTTAATACCAAGAATGTGTGAATGACAATTTAGGTATTCAATAAAACATACATTAACATTTCTAATTTTTGATGAATCTATGATCTCGTTAGTGGTCTTTCTGTCTCTCAACATTTGTAGTGACTTACAGAGATAGATATTTTTGAATTTCAGATGCTAAAATCAAATCATGAGTTACTCTGGAAAATATTTGTTTTAATTTTCATAGATTGCGAAATATAAGGGAATTTCTCATTGCTAGAAAATTCCTGGGAAGTGGAATCTTGCCTTGAAGGAGGTATTTACCTACCGAAGATGAATCGAAACAAACAATACCTTGGTTTGATTATTTCTTTTCTGTTTTCGTGAATCTAATTACTTTTGTCTGAAATTGAATCCTAAAGTGCATATTGTTTCAGAATAGAAAAGTCTTAGTCCTTCAGCAAGATTTTTAATCAAAATCAATAACCAATGTGGATAATTTAGGCAAAAAACATGTGTTTTTAATCTATTCTTTCTACATAATCTTTCTTCAGAGTGGATTAAATATTTCCAGTATTCCTAGAGAATGAAGTATGTTAATTTTGATTTCTTGCCAACAGAAATGAGATACAGCTTGTGTACCTTTAAAGTTTTAAGACTAAGTTTCTTACGGTAGTTTTAGGTTCACAGAAATAATGAGAAACTCCAAAGAGTTCCCATTTACCCCCTGCTCCCACACATGCACATCCCTTCCAATATCAACTTCATTTACTAGAGTGACATATTACTTAGAATTGGTGGGCTTACACTGACATCACAGTTACCCAAAGTTCACTGTTTATGAAACATTTCCCTCTTTGTGTTATGAATTCTTCAGATTTGGACAAATACATAATGGTGTGTTTCCATCATTATGATTCCATGTGGTGTATTTTCGCTGCTCTGGAAATCCTCTGCATTCTACCTACTTACCCCTCACACACCCAGCCTCTAGAAACCATCAATTTGTTTCACTTTTCTAGTTTGAATCATGCAATATGCAATGTTTTCAGATTCACATTTTTCACTTAATAATACACAATTTAGTTTCCTACATCTTTTATGATTTAATAGTTGACTTTGGTTATGAATATGTGATATTAACCAAGTCATAAAATTTTTAACATTCCCCAAGTATGTTACCAAAAACACTATTTTTGTGGAAAGTCATTGATTTTAGGAAATTTTAACATGTGATCATTTAGCAACAATGATACACAAAGTTAAACTGGAATGGTTACGACAGGATTTCTCATGCCCTGTAGTATGCCAACATGAGTATCACTTTCTGCATTTACTGGATCACATATAGTAGGACAAGATGGTGGCTTTCAAGACATTGCAAATCAAGAAGTTAATTTCATAACAGTCTAGGTAGTCATAACAGGAAAAAAGAAGGCAAACATGTTGTAGAAACTCCAAATTGTTTCTTACCTTGAAGGAAGTACTTACCTACCTAGAGATGAATCAAAACAAACAATGCCTTGGTTTGAGTATTAACCCTGCTTCATATGTGGACTAATTCTTGTATAAAATTAATGATGTCAGATATTGGGTGGGGAAGAAATGTACCACATGTGTCTTTGTTCTACTAAGATGACTAGAATTGTACGTGGATCAGGACAATACACATGAATGAAACATTGGGGGCACTGGCTATCCTCCCAGTGTAAGGCAATTATCAGCCACTGTTTTAAGATGGCGCCCATACAATATAGTCACTTTGATTTTCCTATAGTCATTAAATTATTAATGTACATAGATCTTCATTTTCATTTCTCTCTCTTTTTTTTGACTTCAAAGTAGAAATACTGTTTTGTGGTATCAGTGATTACAATAATATGTTATTGAATAGTATGTGATGACTATTGGGCATAGCATACATGTTTAAAATGCATATTTAATTTTATTTTAAAAAAACCCTCAACAAATGTATATTTATAGTGAAATAAAAAGCACATTTCGAAAACGGACCATAAAAATATTTCCCAGATTCCTTAAATGTATATGATGTAAATCTGATATAGTGCTGCAAAACATAATGGCACCCCACTGAAATATAAATCCCCAACTCAGCTGAGTGAGGGATTTCACAGAACATAAACATCAGCGCAGAGATGATGCATTTGTTTTCAAAGAAGGAGATAGTTACATTGCCATCATGTTCCCTTCAAATTAATTTCCATCTAGTTTAGTGAATGGTATAATAAAACTGAAATATTTAACTATCCAATCAAAAATGTGAACACATTTGTTTAGAAAAATAAATGAGCCATATATGTAGAACAATAACAAAAAGGAATTCTGGATACAAGACTGTTGATTTTCTCTCAGCCCAGAATTACATTTCTATGTCTGTGACTTTTAATTTAAAATGATAATAGGCCAGACACTTGATTAGATTTGTATATGTAAAAGAGGGTTGAAAGGATTTCTCTTCTGAGTGTGCTCATGTTCTGAATCATGATTATTTTAGGCTGTATGGGCCTGAGTGCTTTTAGTTCATTTAGTCCAATCTTATATTTTAATATAGCTCACCAACTTCTATAGACCTCTAGAACACTTAGTAGATGAATTTATAGGTTTCTCATAGTAATGTATGGAAGCTGACTCAATTAAGATTTTGGCTTTAGCTTTTATCATACTTTTAAATATAAGCTGAAATAATTCTTTCCTATAATTTCCAATTTATTTAATTTAGGATACATTTTCTACTCAGTGACCCAGAGCTTATTGTAAAACTGACATTGGCAATGAGCTGATAGTTGCTGCATGAGAAAGCTAATTAATTGATGTTCATCTTTCCTTTAGGAGGATAGAAACAGACATCATATGTGATACATATATCCTGCTGTGATATCCCTTATTTTCCAAGAATTTATAAATTAGATATTGTTTGAAATAATGCCTGTGACATAAAAACACTTTTTTAAAATCATACATTGATACTCTAAAGTGAAAAGTTGGAAAAGAAAAATAATTTCTCCTTATAATTTTGCTTGTATTTCTGTCCATTTTCATTAAAATGACATAACCATTTTTAAAGTGAAATATAAAATGCATTTTAATGCAGTATGTACAAATTTTAAAATTCTGATGAATTCAAATTCATTTTTTGATAACAATTTTTCTTTTTGTTGAAAAAATTTATTTATAATAAAGATTTTGAGTTATTTATAGTTAGAATATTCATTAGTATCCATATTAACAAATCTAATCTTTATTAGTATAGCTTTTTAGTGCCTGCAGAATACTTTCTCAAGGCAGAAAGTATAAACATTCCTCATTGTCAGAAATTTAGACTACTTCTAACTTTAGCATATTAGAAATAATAATGAAATTATTATCTTTGTCTGAACACTTTATGTATTTGAGAATATTTCCTTAGGATAGCTTCCTAGAAATTATATTTTAAATGCAGGAATATAAATTACCTAAATGCATCTGTAATGTACTATATTTTGCTAACATATTACATGTGTAATCTGAAGGAAAGGGATGCAGATTTTGCAAAATAAATGGGCATGAAGGGCATCATTGAGGGAGTAATATATGCATTTAAAGCTATTATGACTCAGTGATATCACTTAAAGAAAGCAAGTAGGATTGACATGGAATGGTAGATTTAGAAAATTTCTCTTAACAAATTTCCCTATTATGGAAACAGAAAAATAGAGTATAAATTGGAAGGATATATAGGTTTAAGAAACAAACCTATTTATCTGGCTATCTATCATCTACGTATCTATCAATCATCTATCTACCTTCCCATCCATCTATTCATTCATGGTAGAATAAAGGAGAGCACATGAATTGAAAATAGAGATGATTCAGTAGAGACAGAGAGAGGGGGAAAAAAAAAAGACTGGTACATTGAGGGTAAAATTTCAGAACATTTGCTCTTGAGAAGATTAGAAGGGCAGGGTCATCACATTCTTGGCCAGGCTAACCTGAGGTAGGAGTGCGGTCACCTCATGTATTGTCAAGTCAGAAGGGAAATAGAAAAGGCAGAGTTTGGTAGTTCTATGGTTGACAGATAAGGGGATTCTGCCTGATGGTTTCTAGGAATTTGAGAAATGTGGGATGATGTGGGTGTTTACAGGGATAAATTCTTGAATGTAGAAAACTAAGTTTTGAAGGAAAGGTGAACTTTTTAGAAATTTGGAGTATCCATTTTGGATTTGTGGTCAAGAATTTGAGAGTGCCACAGAGTCAATATGGTATTACTGTTTTTCCACAGCTTCACTGAATCTTTTTCACCTACAAACTGACAACTACAAGTGAACAGAAATTTCCTCAGCATTCATAAAAGTATTCTTGTCATCATGTGATTTATCATTAATGAGAGCAGGATCATGTATTTGTTAGATGACAGAATGTATACAAGCAAATACTAATACTTATTAGTCACTGACAATGCTTGGTATTCATGTTTTTTTGTTTGTCTTTTCTGGTTGGCCCCAAACTCCTGTAATAATCCTGCTGTCTTTCCGGTATCCAAGTACCACAAATTTGGAACCAGTGTTATCGAAGACTGTTGAAGCAGGGGGGTCACAGAAATTGTGAAGTTTGGTGGTCCTCCTACTTAACTTTCACCTGGACAAACTTAAGAAGAAACCTCCTTGGGCCACTGCAGATCCACATCAGCACCATTCAAGTTGAATTAGACAGTGAGGATCCTGAAACTAAGCAGCCTTTATCAACTGTTCCCACTAGACCATGGAGAAACATTTATGTGATAATTTCTATAACACCAGACTGGGCCAAAAAGTGATACCTGATAAGAAATTTGTTAGGAAAAAAAATCAACACAATCATTATGAAAAGCTCGCACCTTAAATATATTGCTGAGATGTTAGCATAATGCAAATGTTTAGTGCCAGGAGCTCATTCCACAGCTCCTCTTCCTACTGCTGCTCTGAGATTCTTAGATTTCTGAATGCAGAAATTATATCTAAAGCCTAGGACTTTGATACGCATTGTGTTGCAGTCTGATGATTTCCAGCGTACAGTTATCTCCCATTTTTCTGAAACGTGTGCACTACTTTTCAGTATACTTCTGCCCTGACCTATGACGCTGTCCAAGTGATGACGGAAGCTTTCCGCAACCTCCGGAAGCAGAGAATTGAAATCTCCCGAAGGGGGAATGCAGGAGATTGTCTGGCCAACCCAGCAGTGCCTTGGGGACAAGGCGTAGAAATAGAAAGGGCCCTCAAACAGGTCAGTCACTCAAAAATGTTTGTCGTGGAACTTAGCAATGCTACTTTTTCTCCCCTATGAATCATACCTGTTTTATTCATTATGTTTAGAAATATTATTTTATAATTACACAAAAGCAAGTGGAAGAATAAAAAGAAACCTTCATAAATGCAGTTTTCTTGACTTGAGTTCAAAGAGAGTAACCTGTTTGTATCTTTGAAGTAAATTGATAAGTGTGGTCCTTTCCCATTTCCCCATTAGGTTCAGGTGGAAGGTCTCTCAGGAAATATAAAATTTGACCAGAATGGAAAAAGGATAAACTATACCATCAACATCATGGAGCTCAAAACTAATGGGCCCCGAAAGGTAAATATTCATGCTGTAAAGACAGTTCTCTCTGCGTGAGGAGGCGGGATACTGAATCCATCCTTCTTTGAAGAGCCCCAGAGATACGTATCTGCAGTTTAACAACTTCTAGAAATAGACATATTTTTTATTATTCTTCTAAATTAGTTCTATTTATTTCTAGTAAAACTGAAATGTGTTCTTCAAATAACTTTAAATTGTTATATTTTTATATATCAAATCAGAGCAAAAGTTCAATGACAAGAGAAAGAACTATCATTGCAAGTTTATGGTGGAGAAGACAAAACAGCCTGTGTAAATAAGCATGTAGCTGTTCAGTTCAACAGCTTTTTAAAAAAAACTGTTATGACTAAAACACCATGTTTGAATTTTATCTCTGTTTTTAGCAGATCACATGCAAGTTACCTTTGGAGAGTATGAAAAATGAACATGAAGAGAAAAACCATTTTTAAGAATTTATTTTTATACTGACTTTCATTCCTATTAGAATCACACATGTAAAAGATACATCATTGTTTCAAAGAAGCCCAGTTAATGTCGGCATAATTTTGGATTCAGATACAGGTTTGAAGGCAGAGTAATGCTTTGGGAATACAAAGGTCATTTATCCCTGTGCCTACTTGCTGTTATCTTTTGCAGATTGGGTACTGGAGTGAAATGGACAAAATGGTTGTGACCCTAACTGAGCTCCCTTCTGGAAATGACACCTCTGGGCTTGAGAATAAGACTGTTGTTGTCACTACAATTTTGGTAATTAGCTACATATGCCTGTGTTTTCATTTACTTTTTCTTAGGAAAAGTATCTGCCAACCAGAATGGTAGTAAATTTGTGGGATTCATTATCCTTATAATATAGAGAAGAAAATACAGATAAGCATGTTGAATAAGAAGCATTGTTAAGCACTTGGAAATATCAATACCTTAGTAGGTGTAAGCTGGGTATTTGAGGATTTTCACTTTTATCATGCAATTAGGAAGAACTACCTAACTGAGACCCCAGTTATCATTGGTGCTACTTTCCAGTGGAGAATACTGGGATATGTTTAATCATTTTTCATACTTCCTCTTTCTTTCACTATTCTCTGGCTGTCCTTGTGGCATCATTTAGTGCTATTGTCTTAGATGAAGTGAAACCTGAAATCTAAGGGGATGGATCGGTGCATTACGTGGAAAATAATTATTTCACTCTATGGGTCACTAACCCTAAGTCTAATTTCTACATGAACCTTGTTCTTGAAAGAGCAGTGTGCAGGGTTTTGGGCAAGAGCTGGCTGTGGGGCTTGGTATAGTCACAATAAGAGCATGATGGATCTAGCGTTGCATAAATAGATGCTGAGCAGTGTTCTTCCTCACTAAGCCTCAGAATTACAAATATGACAAGGAAAAATGCCAACATTTCTGCTTTTGATTCTCTTTTTCGCTCTGGTATGACTAGGAACAAGCCATGTGCATGAAATACAATGGTAGACATTTGAGGGCCTTCCAGAAACATTATGCATGATTACACCCTCTAATACTGTCCACCATCTATATTCTTAATGTGTCTGAGTACAAGGCAATTATTAAACCAGAAGATTTGATTTAATGAGACTGAATAATCACCACTTTTTTTTTTTATCAACTAATGCACTGTCTTTCCATCTAGGAATCTCCATATGTTATGATGAAGAAAAACCATGAAATGCTTGAAGGCAATGAGCGTTATGAGGGCTACTGTGTTGATTTGGCTGCAGAAATTGCCAAGCATTGTGGGTTCAAGTACAAGTTGACAATTGTTGGGGATGGCAAGTATGGGGCCAGGGATGCAGACACGAAAATTTGGAATGGGATGGTTGGAGAACTTGTATATGGGGTAAGTAGACCTCTTCTCTTAGGTAAAATTATCCAGCTTGAACTGCTATTCACAGAATATTCCCTGTAAAGTACCTATATCTTAAGTCTGTTGGTTATCACATTACTCAAGGAATACTATCTTATTTCCTTATGAACGTTTGAAGATTCAGGATGAAGTCAGAAGCAAACATGTATAAACTGAGATAGGCATTTCATTTGTCTTGAAGGATATGGACATGTGTATTGTTCAAAGGCTGCAAAGGCATAAATGCAGTGTAGAGATGTGATTATCATAATCAAGTCAGATGAGTGTACTATGCATTTATAAAAAGGAGGGCTATTTGAGGAACCAATTGCTCTTTTTTTTTTCTTCTTTACTAGGACTCTGCCAGGGAAATAATTGTTGCTATTTTCCCTAATTTCCTTTCCTTCCCTTTTGCTCCAATGATGTAACCATGATTCCATACTGACCATGACTCCAGGTACTATTACTTTCCTTTGTTTCCTTTTCAGAAAGCTGATATTGCAATTGCTCCATTAACTATTACCCTTGTGAGAGAAGAGGTGATTGACTTCTCAAAGCCCTTTATGAGCCTCGGGATATCTATCATGATCAAGAAGCCTCAGAAGTCCAAACCAGGAGTGTTTTCATTTCTTGATCCTTTAGCCTATGAGATCTGGATGTGCATTGTTTTTGCCTACATTGGGGTCAGTGTAGTTTTATTCCTGGTCAGCAGATTTAGCCCCTACGAGTGGCACACTGAGGAGTTTGAAGATGGAAGAGAAACACAAAGTAGTGAATCAACTAATGAATTTGGGATTTTTAATAGTCTCTGGTTTTCCTTGGGTGCCTTTATGCAGCAAGGATGCGATATTTCGCCAAGGTTGGTTACTCGCCTGCTTCACCTTTGTGCATTTTAGGTCTCGAGTGGACATTCATGGTGTTTATGAATTCACTCTAAAGAATTTGCCAGCTGCCGATGACCTGTCCAAGCCGCGAAAACTTAAGGGCAGACTCTTATATTCGGCATAAGTCTGTGAAATATTTGAACAATGTTCTCAGAATATTGAGCTTATATTTCCCTGGTGAAATTATACACACCATGGAGAGGCTATAAAATGCATAAGGTTCCTATCATTCCATGCCTTCTTGGAGGGGTACCGTGTTTTTGCTGCATATTCTCATTTTACAGTCATCTGTGTGTTAATCCACAGACCTGTATATGGGAAAATGGGCGACATTAATTATTAGCCCCCAAAACAACTTGCTTACAAAACTTCATTAGCACACATCCCATCTTTTCTCTTTTATTTTCTCATTGTTAGCTCATGAAAATTGCTCAGAGATTTTCATGCAAAAATTTAAGGTTAGGTTGCTGGGTTAAAAGGAATGTATGGTAGCATATTTTCTAAGCTTCTGTTGACAGACATACATAGTTGGGTAATGATTGCTGATTCATTACAAGAGCTTGTGCCATATCGAATGGTAAGATACACTTCATGGAGTAAATTCATACACCTCTATTCTCATCACGATATGCTATTTCTCTACTAAATTGCCTAGTTATCATGAATATATCTAATACAATATTGCCTTTGTTCATGTTACATACATGAAGAAGAATGATAGTCATGTCTTGCTCTTCAGAGGAATAAATCATACTTTTTCTTCTGTGATAGTTTTCACATTTAAAGCTTAAATGCTTACTTATCTGATACATTTTAATTTGGCCTAGGTTATCTCCTTTGGTTCTACAGAATACCTTAATAACTAGCAAAAGTTGTGCCTTTTCTAATACTATTTCATTATATTGTTAGTTTTTGAGTACTTTGCAGAACAATGTGATTAATTAAAAAAGCTATAGGAGAAGCTCAAAAATTTGTATCTTTTGCAATCTTTATTTCTATATGCCCACCAGTGAAGTAAAGGAAATATATTATATAGGCAGAAATTATTAATGGCATACTTCTCTGATAGATCGCATTTGTATGCATTATATGGATCTAAAAATCTTAATTCCATCATTTCTATTAGATTCCCTGTGACTTCTCTATGGGACTGCATACAAATACGTAATTGTGATGACCTTTGACAAAATGCATAGGATTAAATTAAATGTTTTAGCTCTATACTGAGTTCATTTAACTTAAAATCATTAAAATTCTAATAATGAGGGAGGAAAATACCAAATTGGGATCTCAGAGAATATTTTTTCCATAAAACTAACAAAATGGTTCACTTTTGGTGAGAAGACTTTTGCATTATAATGTTACCTTAGTTTTGAGATAAAAGGCAATTATCCTAGGGTGACGTGAACTATGTTCTGCCATTTAAATAAGTAAGGGAGATTGTATGAAGGTTCACTATAAAGCAGAGTATATCGATCTGTGCTTCACAAGTGGAATCTCAGGTTTGCTTGCTTTTTTTCTTATGCATCATACATCTGAAGGTAGATATTCTAGTGTCCAGTGCTCGTTAAGAAGTAGGAAACATTTATACATAGGGGCTGCTAATCTGGGCAACTTTAATGGTCTATATTATAACAGGGTTCATGATGACTTACAGACAACATCTAATTTCTAGCCAGTCTGATTCTTATAATAGAACCTTTGTTTCTGTGCATTCAATTTTCATTTCATTTCCAACTCGACTCAATATATTTTCAAATGTAATTTTTAAATCTTTCTGTAAAAGTAGATTTTAGATATTTCCTTGTTATCAGATTTTTTTTTGCCACAGAATGTATGTGAGCAAAATTCACTTTTTGAAAAAATTTTAAGGAGCACATATCTTTTGCCTATGCAATATGTACAATTAGCAATTGAACATACTATATAACACTGGAAATACTAGTACTTTCTTCATTAGACAAACTATCATTTTTAAAGAATGATGATGATTCTAGTTTAGAGGGCAAAAAATGTATAGAAAAAAGCAGGTGAATATCTAAAATAAATATATAAATACATAATTACACACAGATACATGAAATACAAAGGTCATTTTACAGATGTTCTTTAAATATTTTAAAAGATATTAGCATATCTTCCTAAGTAAAATGTGATATGAAACTATATTGTTGATATTACCAGAACACATTAAGTATTAATCTCGAATTATTAAATTGAATTGGTCACCTGCCTGAAATTAAGTTTAGAATTTCTTAATTGTAGTATTCTGAAAAAATAGGACCACAGGAATTATAAGAATAAAATTCTGTAAAAAGAGACAAAGTGACTTTTATTCTGTTATTCTTTTTTCCTCTTTATTCTTTAAAAGACTCAAATAAATATAAAAACATATACTATTTTAAAAACAGTTACTTAACAGGGATAAAAATAAATGATAATATACATGGATTTATTTGCTCCATTAGTGGAGATTCTGAGAGGTGAAAGTTTTATTTTAAATTACAGAAACATTTTTGCCTGTCACCATAAAGTATAACTGAGGCTGTCTCTTTATATAAAAATCCCAAGAAATTTCAGAAAATTATTAACTGTTATCTTGAAAACACTTACAAATACATAATACAATGCTCGGAAATTTTCTCTGATGAATGATGTCTAAGTCTAATAAATTTTTTATGCTATCTTGTACACACTATATAAAATGGCATGTTTAATCTTATTAAGTCTGATTGGGCCAATGTAAAAGAAAACAACTAATGTATTTCACTGGCATTTATTTTACAACTGGAATAGAAGGATAATTAACATGCAATGTATAGTATCAAAAGCAATTACCAGGTAATCAGTTTTGTTTTGTGATATTTGAATAGTTGGGTACTGAAGCTGCCCTCTTAAATACAGGGTACCATGTCATAGTTATACTTTCTGTTGCTATGGAATAAATAGGGAAGTTTGAGAGTGACTGTGTCTACATAAAATGTTTCCCAAATTTAAAATATATTTAATAACCCTTTCAGAATATGAGAAATATTTAACTTTCCCCATCCTCTCTTGTTTATTTTCTGCATTTCTTAGAGACCATGGTAAAGGTTCTAATTATATTTGTTTTTCATTGCTTGGTTTCTTACCCTTTTTCTCTCTCTCTCCTCTTTTATTTTAGCATTAGATGTTTTTATCCAAAAAAAAAAAACCAAACACAAAACCTGTTTTCTTGCATGCTTCAGTATATCAATCTATAGCCCTTACCCAATAATTTGATATTATCTATATTTCATCAAAATATGTATTTCTTACTGTTATTTATCAGGAGGTTTAATTTAGACCAAAAACTGCCAAATTTTTATGATTAGAGGTTTTAGGAATGTTACCTTTTTACTCAGCAAGTCTAACTCTTAGATATAGTGGCATTAAAAAGTACTATTTGATTGCTTAGTATTGTTCAAAACCCTTAATTCTATATAGAATCCCACCAAATCTTTCAAAATAATACAGTATGTGTCTATTTCTATCTGCATATTTATATTTATCTACATAGACTACAGTTAAATATTAGGAATCTACAACGTTTTTGAAAAGTATTTTACATAAGAAGTTATAGTCACAGAAACATTATTTTAAATTATTTCTAGCTATGTAGATATCTAATATCCATGTCTTACAAACTTTGAATTGTCTAATTTGTTTTCCTTGAGTTTTCTTTTTTTCTTAAGCAGGAGGCACAGAGGTCCAGGGTCAAAACAATCCATTTCGAGAAGCATCAGATTTTTACTCATTATGAATTATATTTTGTATCATACCTTTGTTTGTGGTATCATTTTTCCCATCTTCTATCCTGCATTGTATCTAAAATCTGTGATTTTGCACATACAAAAACTTAATGAAATTTTTGAACTTCATTGGCTAAAGGGAGTGTTCCTTCCATGGTAAAAGTTATATTTATGGTGCATATTCCTTTATTTTTAACATTTAATTTTGATTGTCAGCATTATTCTGAGTTTTGCTGAAGGTTTTAGTTCTTTTATTCATGTTTACTTTTGTCATGAATTGATATAGATATTGGGTGGGTTATTTGCACATTTCTTGAAATTGCTGATAATAGAATCTCATACCATAAATGAATTGGGGATTATAACAGTGAAAGAATTACAGGAATCTGAAGTTTGGGCTTATGGATATGTCATCAAATCTAACTAAACTGTACTCTTTGCCCAGAATGTTTAATAATTTCTGGTTTCACTGAGGGGCAGATATGTTGAAAAATATAAAGCTAAAGATTCCCATATGAGTCAATATTTGCATAATGCTGCTAACTTGTTTTTTTATTTGGTCATTCATTTCACTTTACAAATCCATTTCATACTTGTTATTAGATCCCTCTCTGGGCGCATTGTTGGAGGTGTGTGGTGGTTCTTTACCCTGATCATAATCTCCTCCTACACGGCTAACTTAGCTGCCTTCCTGACTGTAGAGAGGATGGTGTCTCCCATCGAAAGTGCTGAGGATCTTTCTAAGCAAACAGAAATTGCTTATGGAACATTAGACTCTGGCTCCACTAAAGAGTTTTTCAGGGTAAGAAATAAAGTTTTGTAATTTCTGATTAGTCTTGAAATCTTAATTAGTAAAGCTCATTTCCCTCTTCCTCTTCCATGGTCTCTATTGGGTGCAGTGAAAGTAACTCCATCTCTTAACTCTTTCTTGACCTTGACTATATTCCCCTCGCACTCTATCCCTATCCTTAGCTCTATATCTATTTTTTGATTCTTAATAGGTTGGTGAAAAAGTGTTACAATGAAATGCTAATTTATGAAATATTTCAAGTTTATATAAGTTGACTTTTCTTACAGAAAAATATTGAAGTAAATTACAATTAAGTTTATATTTTTAAACAAAATGTGGTTGGATTTTGTTTTAGTTTAAATATGTATGACTGCAATCTATCTTACATGTTTTCTACATTTGGAAATTCACTTTCAAACCAGTTATGTTAATTTCTATGTTAAGAAACTCTTCTGTGAAAATTCTTAATTTTTTGTGCAAGGTATATAAAAAAACGCTAACAAACGCATTCAACTTATTAACATTTAAAATGGGTAGTAGAATTGCAATATGTTCTTGAAATGTATTTTATTAGGTTTTTTAAAAAATTGGTGATCATATAGTCTCTGTGTATATAACAAGTTCAAGGGTCTAATGTTATAATTTGTTTTCGTTTTGCTGTTATTTCTATTTAAATTTTATTCTATTGAAATATTTAAGTATAGTTTTCTAACATAGGTATTAAGTCAATATATATGACATGATAATCTCTGGTAATCCACAGCATATTGAATGGATCTGAATTTGTTTGAATGAATTCTAGAACAGTCTTATTCCAGTTTTAGGATTAGAACTTCAAATTGGACAAAATGTGAAGGTAGTATTATAGTTTGAATATTGTCTCATACTACATTGCTTCTGGTCTCATTTCCAAATAACTTTAGTTGCTAAAGATTTAACAGAATAAAAGTGGTGGGGCAGAGTGCAACTGGTAACAGATGCTGACTTGGATATGTGTACAGAGTGCTGGACCTTGGCGTTTTCATTCTCTAACACAACATACGTGCAGAAGTGCAATCTGTCTGCCAGCAACTTCCCTGACTTTAACCAATTCTAAGTAAGATTATGATAATACATAATTGCTACTAATGATAGGTTGCTGGTTACAATTACTAATGACCATATTTGCAATATGTTTATAAAGACTCTATAACATAGTGCCCTATCTTGATCATAACAATGGGTTATTAAAATAAATTAGTATATTGCATGGTTCTTAATTGGCAGTGCATTTTGAGAGTTTTTAAATTATTTTTAGCCCAATTGGAGCTGCTTTTATCTTGTATGTTCTATTAGTGTTCTTCCATCATGAAATAATGTGATCTGTAAATCAGAAAGTGATCTGATTTACAATGGTTTACGTTATGCTACTTATGCTGATTACAATAATCTGGTTTCCAGACACACTCTTCCATGTGAGTGTGCATCTGGTGAAAGTTATTGTCATTGCCTTCCTTGTTTAGGCAACAGTAGTGCTGACTACTGGACATTCACATTTAAGGTACACCTTAAATCAGTCAATCATGGAGTCATATACTTTAATCATAAGACGCCAATATTTCATGCTTAGAATTTTCATATTCCCTAGTAGACAAGATAAAAAGCTAATAATCAGAGGCAAAGGGTGCTGCTACTTTTTTCAGTGCACTAAACCCATGGAGTCCACAGTCCAATTTTACAGGGTGGGTGCACACACGTGTGCGTACACACACACATACACATACACTTCCCAACATAATTGGTAGTGTACCATTTGCTTACATCAGGTTGTGAGTTTACCCTTTCAATAGGAATAGAGAACAGAAAGATGTTGAATATAAGGCAAACTGCTCATATTATTTCTGTGAATAGACAAAACAGTGATTTCTGTTTGTATCTTACTAATTATTAAACTGAGTCTCAGATAAATTTGGGGACTTAACCAAGCCCAGACAGCTAACAAATGTGCTGAAGCCTTTTATTTATCCTAAAGATTCTTTTCCATACACAGAACACAGTGTTTGAATTTATTTCACTGTCCCCATGTTCTATTTTGGTTTCATCTATTTACTTATGTAATATTAGAACATTAATAATGATGGAAATTCAGGCAGACTTCATACTTTCAAAAGAAACTGTTGATGAAATACATGACAAGGTTATAATTTTGGAAATTATGTACATAAAATATTTGTGTCTTAATCTTGATGGTGGGCATCATGTGGTAACATACATCTAAAGATAAGATCCTGTAATTCCAACTCAGGGACAATTTTGTAAACCAATGTCATAATAAAAAACATATAAAAAGTTGGATCAGTTAAAAAGATGCTGCTTAAAAGTAGTTTTAAGTAACTTTGCTAACTATATTAATAATAAGTAATTGGGTATCATGGCAACAATTATGAGGATATTTTTTGTTGTGCCTCTGAAAAATGCTTTTTAGTCACAGTAGTGACTTTCCAATTGTATCTATCAAGTCTTATACTTCTTTCATACAATTTGTTGTATTAGTATATGGAGAGAGAACAGCGAGCAGAAACTATTCTTAAAAAAAGAATTTATCCTTTGAAAAGGAATTTATCTTTACAGAGGGCTCTTTAAAACATGTTGAACAGAACGCTAATCCATAGATGATACATAGTAGAATTTAATTAATTTCCGTTAACATCTCCCCCTTACATCCTACAGTTAACTACGGTCTGGCTACTTAGTTGCAGTATAGGCGTGTTTGAAGATTCGGGTATAAAAGAACAGTGTCTCTGTTTATATTCCCAGAATTAACATGCACCACACATTCTAGCTCATCCTCTTTCTCAAGACTCCTTTAGCTCTAGGCCCTTGGGAGTGTTTCTAAGCGAATCAGGGCAGGGTGAAAGCTCATAGAGATGTTCTGGGCGCCGGTCTGCTGGGAAAGCAGAGGGAGATAGGGAGGCGTGACGCTGGCGCGAGACGCCCTTGTACCCTTTGTTCTCTCGCCATCTGCTTTGCTTGCTTTCAGATCCAGAACAGTTATTCCATGGGGAAGAAGAAAACTTTTAATATTTTTACCATTTGCTACTTTTCTAAACTCTAACAGTTATGTTTTTCAGTGGGCCTTAACTTAGTTTTTCTGGTAGAGTTTCCATTTTTATGCTGTTTGCAGCAAGGAATTTTTTTTATTTATCGGTATATTAAGATTTTCTACTTGAGTTTATCAAGCCAAATTTGTATCACAGCTGGAGCTTTGTATTTAGTCATTTGAAAATTGATGTGAGAAAAATTGATGTGAGAAGTTAATTTTTATGTTTAAATTTTAAAGGTATGTAACTAGCTAAAGAATGATAACTATTTTATTTAAGATCACTTGGAGATTGAATGCCAGTTTTAAAACAAAATTCAAATCTATTAGTCGTTTGTCTTAATATTAACTACTGTTTCCTAAAAGTATATCTTTGTTGGGATGAAAGCACACTTTGTTAAATTATAACATGAATACTTCCTTTATTTTAGAAGGATTTGTTTTGTCTTAAAGTGATGTTACTTGCTCAGTTTAAGACGAAAGTGCTTTTAGGTATCAGGTAAATCATTTTATAATAAATTGCGTTGTATTAGTATTGCTTTAGTGAAATCAGTGAATATGACTAGTGATAATTCCAATTTAAGTCATAATTTCTGACTTAAAATCTATACATTAGTTTGGTAATAATCAGGGAGAGAGGATGATTATGAACATGTTGTTAGGGAAAGGAGTTGAACCTCTGAGAATAAACGTTTGAGTTTTATGCAATTACTGGGTTCTGCCACCCTAATGAGGCCCTTTTCTCAGGGAGGATTATTATAAATTATTAGAGTAAGATGATATCATCTATTAATTTTGAGGCTCTCATGCAGAGTTGGCCTCATTTCTCGTCCTTTCATACTGGGAGAAATATAAAATAGGTAAAATAAATGTGAGTGACATATTTACTTTGGTCTGTGCGAAAGTAAACGGCATACAGTAGCATAAGTAACAGGGGTGTGAGGAAAAAGCAGACATCTCTGTCTTCCAGAGTTTCTGCTCACAGAACCTGTGTCCCTCCTTGTATAGAATGAATGATATTGTCCGATTCATTTTGGAGCTGTTGATCGTCCCTAATTGCAGTGCCACTGTAGCATACCTATAATTAAGAATTAGTCTTTCAATTATAAAGTACTATTTTTAGAGTTTCACATTTTGAAGATTTCTTCTCAATAAAAGAGGAAAAATCTTGAATTAGATGAGTTTAAGAAGTAAATTACTTTATAGGAAATGTATACATTTTGCTCCTTCTGAAACTTACAGTTGGGATCGGAAATGGCCTTATAAGTAAACCTATTTTTAACCTGTCAACCCATGAAAATAGGAGCTCACAGACAGGAAGCATCTTCATGCTTGCTGTTAGGGTCTACACATTACATTTTGCGTATTTCATCAGGTTTTCTCCTCTGGGAGGGTGAGAGACAGAGTATCTCATGAATAAATGGTTTAGATGAACTATGCCTTCATTGAAGGAAGTGATTCTGAAACATTATAAAAATAAGTATATTCTCCTTCTCACTTAGGAATATTAATTATTCTATTCTCAAATGGTGAATATAGACTGATGATAGTCCATGAAACTCCACAGTTACTTCCTGGCATCAGAGATTTTCCACAGAGCTTATGAATAGTGTAAATGATAGATAGTACTAATGCAGATGTTCCTTACCTGAATAAAATAATTCCGCTAAAATTTTCCTTTCATATATATGTATGTTTTATAATCACATGATAAGATCACATATTTATGAATTACTATAAATTAATATTCATGACATCCACAGAATGGCAATAACTTTGATTCTTCTTTTAAAGATACAATTTTTTTGGTTCCCTCGCTGGCATAAAATACACTTATTTATATTTTTATATAGCAACATTGATTGAAATATAATAAACATAAAAATGTTGGAGCCAGCATACCTATGGTACTACATTAATTGCTATTTCATTAAGTTTGTATTTTGTTTCAGTTAATACTTTTGTTTAGCAATAATGCAATATTATTTCTTTGCTGATACTCTCTAGAACATATTTCAATAATCTGTTCAAATTTTCAATAATTTGTTGTTGGTTCTCCATCCTTATTCCATCATTTGTGGTATAGCTAATTATTTTCCTATACATTTCCTACATACCATCTTTTCCTATGCAGGCAGAAATGAAGTATGTATTTTAGTTTTGTATATATGAATATACATACATATACTTCTACCTTTCTGTATATTAAAACATATATGTACACATCCTTAAATAGTTTGGAGATGCTATTTGTGTTATTATCCTCTGTCTCTCTCTCTCTTAGAGGAACTCGAGAGAATGAGAGAGATAAATACAACCACTTCATCACCAATTTCAAATGGTTATTAATATAAAAATAATCCCTTTAGAGATCCTTTTGCATAGTCTTAATACTTTCCAAAAAACTAAATGCTAAACAAATGACTGATGTAAATAAAGTAGCAGTAAATAATACTATATGGTTATGCTGGAAATCAGTCATGGCATGGTTAGTCATATTTTTTACAGATTGTTTTGCTTGTTTTTTTTTTTTTGAGCTTGCACATTACATAACAAACTGCATAACTAATAGTTCTACATATACAAGTCTCCTCTAGATAATCCAAGACAAATTGAAATAATTTCCTCTCTGACTGGCAGTTTTTCTTTCTCTGACTTTCTCTTCACTCCACAAAACATCTGAGGGAATTACTGGATTTTTACACATTTTAAGTATACATTTGGCCTAAGGTATCTGGGGAAAGACTGTACTATCATTTTAGGTAAATGTAGCTGGTTTAACAATGTAAGAAAGGTAAAAATTTTAGAAGACTCTGTTAATGTTTATTATAAAAGTTAATGTTCTATTAAAAATTCCAGTTAATTTAGTAGTTTCAGATTCATAGTGATATTGCTAAATGTTTGAGATACCATACTGAATCATGTTTTCTGTGATCAAAATTCTATGTCAGGGAGCAAAAAAGGGTATGTTTACTTGGTGAATTATGGTTGTGCAAAGAGTTAGCTTCTTCCAGGGTAAATATGAGATTTTGGTAATTCTCCCCTTTCCATAGTCATGCTTAGCAATTGTCAGTGAGCTTCCAGTCTAATCATTTCATTTAGTATTACTCTGGTGATACTGAAGGAAGATGAGAGCTTGCATTATTCACCGAATGGATAATCAGCTCAAAAGATTATGGAAGGTTTTCTATTATTATTCATATTAAAGAGCAATGTGCTCATTTTATACCACCATCAGGTCAGAACAACTGTCCAAGCAAAAGTGGTTCAAATAATAGAGGAATAATTTGGGATTAATTTCTCATCTAACACTTCTGAGATGCTTATTTATATGCCTGTAAGAAGATGAATATGAGTATAAACTTGTGCAGGTACTTTAGGTGACAGTGTTCATTTCCTTCTATTTTTGCATTTAAGTGAAAAAAAGAAATCATCTCTGCCTGTCTCTATTGGTTTTTTCACACTGGTTGCCATGGTAATAAACACAGTCCCAAAGCTCTACCCAGAAAGGAAACAGAATTATGCAATATCATTTAAATATACTGGAATCAAAATCTGAACTAAATATAAATAATATTGTTAGAATTTTGAGACCTCTTTAACTAGACTTTTGATATTTGAAGGAAACCTTGTTATTAAAGTAATTTTCTGTTCACCTTTCTAACATATAATTTTACTCCAGATCATAGTTACTGAGTGATTATCAAGACCAAGTTGCTAGCAAAGTTGGCTGCTTATTTTCAGAGCAATAAGACTTTAGAAATAAAGTGACATAGGGAAAAATCAAGCAACTCCTAAAATTGAATGTGTTCCCAAAATGGTATTTAAGATTTCATTTAAAGAAACGAAAGGGGCAAGAAGTGACAGCAACTAGTGTTTGCAATAGAAAACTCCTTCCTCCAGGGAGGTGCTGATTCAACAGTACACTGACCATCTCCCTTGGTGCCTTTATGTACCAGGCTAGTGTGAAACTAGCCATTTCCGAAACTTGTGGCACGCACTCAGCATATTTCTTCTGGCATAGCATGGCACAACTGTGTGCAAACACCCAGCTCTTGCAACTTTCATGAAGAAATAGAGGAGACTAAACTTTATGTCCATATTCTGACTTTTCAGAGGAACTGGTTTCTATATAATGTGAGTCTAAACAGTGCCAAAAATACCAGGTGGATTACCACTGAAAGCAAAGTTAAAGGTTTGAACTAGTTCACTGTCATTCACCACAGAAACTCCACTGCAGCTCGGTGTGGAAAAATAGGAGAAACCCTTCAACTCCCAGCTTCCCCTTGCGGAGGAAAAAAAACTTGACTGGATTTACAAACAGTGCTTTGACTTTGAAGGAGACTGCCTAAGATTCTGGTTCCTGCTTCATCTGTATCTATAAGAATCATGAAAATGTAGAAAATTGAACTTACATATAATGAATAAAGAGGTTGAATCAGTTATTTAAAAACCTATAAATTAAAAAGCAGATATAGAGATGGTTCCTCTGGATAATTTTACCAAGCATTTGAAGAAAAATTAATGCCAATCCTTCTCATATTTGTCTAGAAAATAGAAGAGGAGGAAACACTTCCAAATCAATTTACAAATATTAGCCTAATGTCTAGCCAGACCAAGATACTACAAGGGGAGAATGCTACCGTCTAACACCGTAGTAAATCCTCAGCAAAATACTAACAAACGAAATTCAACAGCATTTTAAAAGTTTCATAAACCATGTGCAAGAGAGATTTACCTTGAGATGCAAGAATGTTTCAATCTATGAAAATCATTATTTAATACCACAATATCAGGCCCAAAATTACATGACCATCTTGGAAGATGCAAGAAAGAATCTGATACTGTTGAACAACCTTTCAGGACTAAAACACTCAGTAAGCTAGTAACGTTAGCAAGCCCATGGTTTGCATCATGCTTGCTGATGAAAAACTGATAGTTTTTTGTCTAAGTCAGAACAAGGCAAGGATAAGCACTCTTGTCATTTCTCAAAATAGTACGGGAAGTCCTAGCCAGGAAAAGTCAGAGAAAAATAAGTGAAATGTATCCAAATTGAAAAGGAAGATATAATGTTATCAATGTTATCTCTGTTCGTGGATGGCATGTTAGAAAAAAGCCTAAAGTGTTCACAAAACAACTGTCAGAACTACTAAATTCAGTAGAGTCGCAGGAAACAGAATCAATATACAAAAATTCGGTTGCTTTTAATAGTGAACAAAATGAATTCATTTACAATAGCATCAAAAAGAATAAAATACTTAAGAATATCCTTAGCCAAGAAGGCAAAAGAATTTAGACATTAACTATGGAACATTACCCCCTAAGTATTTTCATTCACTGATCCTAATTCTGAGTTTATTCTTGCTTTCTTCTTTGTATGATGGATGAATCAAATACATGAAGATAATTGTCCCTCTTCTTTACACTTTCTCATGACCTACCTACAAAACTCTCATCACCTAAGAATTCTGAATTCCCTCAGTGTTTTATTAATGTTTCAAACTCTTTGTTCTGGTTTCTATATCTTTTGAATGTAGACTTTTTAGTTTTATTCTTAATATATACATTTAGTGTTTGACTGGTTACCTACAGAGGATCTGAAATTTTCAGAATCTGAAAATTCAGATTAGACCAACGTTAGCTGGGTACTTATGTTCTGATTCAAGCAACACTGTTTACCTTTAGGGAAAGAAGCCTCTAACTCACAAATATACTCCAGTTATTACAATCTCTACACTTGCTCAGTCCTTATCTGTGTCACTGACTAACATCTCCTTCTTGGCCCTCAAACTAGTTATTGTAAACCTACTGATTAAACTGATTCTGTAAGTCCATTTTAAATCTTCAAGTTCCTCAGTTTTATATCACATTAATCAATTGTCTTAAAATTGTAGTTTACTGAGAACCTGGGTGATTTAAATATGAATTGTGGTAAGTCTCATGTCTTCTACACAGTGAATAGGCAGTTGATTGAAGCTAAGCTTCAGAATTTGCATTCAAATCTGGTAAATTTCACCTTGCTTTGAGTTTGTTGAACCCCATAAAATGAAAATGTTGATTTTGCAATCTACCATAATACCTGTAACACTGAAATATCTGCCCTTTATATCTTCATCCAAATTGACTAGAAGTCTGACCACAGTGGGGCAAAGTGTAGATTCAGTGGTATAACAAAAGTCTGTTTTCAATGTTTGCATGGTGTTTAATTGCAATTTTTATTTATTACTGAGGTATACATGATTCAGAGGAATAGGTTCATACCGCCTCAGATGTAGGTTACCATCCCACATTCATCACCAAAGTACCCCTATCCCTTCATCATCGATCATTGGGTTTCCTTCCCACCTTGGTCCGACACCCAGCCTACCCCTTTAACAACCTCAGTGTTATAATAATATTTCAAAGGTTTGTGGTTTGTCCATTTCTTTGTTCCTCTATATTTCACATGGTGTGAGATCATAGGTGTTTGTCTTCTCCTTCTGACTTATTTCACTTAGCATTATCCTCTCCAGGTTCATCTGTATTTTTTTGAATGGCAAGATTTAATGTTTGAGTATTTTATAGCTGAGTTGCATATATGTATATTCTTAATTCACTCATCTGTCCTTTGGTACTTAGATTAATTCCATAAATTGGCTATTATAAATAGTGCTGCAGTGAATATGGGTACATTTATCTCCTAACAATTAATGTTTTTGCATTTTTTGGATAAATACTAAGGAGTGGAATTGTTGGATCACATGATATATCTATTTTTAATATTTTAGGGATACATCATATTTTTAGGCTATTATAGTATTAAATATGTCTGGGGTATAAACCTCTTGTGAGTTACATATTTACTCAATAAATATGTAAGTATTTATATAACTCCCAATCATTAGAATGTTGTTTGATCTACTTGTATTTATTTCTTTTCATATTTATTTCTTTTCATTTCTTTATTTCTGTTCTTTGGTTTATAGCACTTAATTATTTTACTTTTATTTCCTTTGCCAAAGGGGTTGAGTCTCTGAAAACATCTTTGTCATATCATAAAACACACCACCGATGATTTTTTTTTTATTTTTGTAGATTTTATATCTAAATCTTTAATCTTTTTGGAGTTTATTTTTGTGCATGGAGATAGTGATCCAACTTCGTTCTTTTACATGTGGCTGTCTGATTTTCCCAATAGTATTTATTAAAGAGACTCTCCTTTCCCTGTTGTATGATTGTGGCATCTTTACCACGCACTGATTTTAAATTACTCAGAAGTGATCTAGAGGTTTAGTCACACAGAATAATTATGCTTGAAATAATAAACACTTCTTGGGTTTTCTAGGTATTTTTTCCCTTTCATTTTTGTGTTGCTATTGTTGGCAAAAAAGTGAGAAAATAGTATCAGCTATGAATTAGGAACCGATTTTTAAAATACAGTTGTGTTTTCATTGTTATATTTTTGTTTTGTGTTTGTAACATGTTTTTACTCATACCCTTAACAGTGAATTTTTATACTGGAATTTCAGTGAAATGCTTTTCTGATGTATATGCTGTGTGAACTACCACAGACCACAGCTATTCATTGGCTTAGCAATCAAAACACCTGTAATGGGAATACGATGAACTTATATTTTAGGTATTTTACTTATCAATATATAACTAAAACCTAAGTATTTTTTTTTTATTTGAGAGAGTGTGTGTGTATGTGTGTGTGTTTTATGAATGTAACCTAAAGCAAATACTTTCCAAGTATGCTGAGGGGGTAACATGCTATTTCAAAATTCCCATAATGGAAGTGGTTTTCACTGGGGGACTCCCGTTAAAGCAAAAGTACTTCCAGTGATGGCTAAAGGCATGCAAGTAGATCTGACCCTCATATTTGCTTGTGTAATTGTATTCGTCAAGTTTTTATTCTGACCGTGTCAAAGGAATAGATAAGGCTTTTCTAAAGATGCTGTCTTCATCTGGGCCTTTCACATCATCTCCTTCCAATTTTAAAGATACTACTATAAAACTTACACCCTTAGTCTTTCCACTTCCACATGATCCTTCTCCTTAACCTCAGACTGTGTTCCAATGAGTCATAATTTTGAAAAGTCCTTCTGTGACAGTTCTATCTCTTGTCTTCAATTTCTCTGAATCCTTTACTTTAACTGATAAATTTACAAAGTTTTCCTAAGAGCCTCCTTTTCCATTCTAATCACTTTTCCTTTTTTTTTTTTTCCACCAAATCTGCAAATTCTATCTCCCCTGTAACTGTCTATCTCCCCTGTAACTGTGAAAATTGTCTTCTTAAAAATTCACTTCTGGCCAAATTGAAATTTTGTGCATCATGCCTCCATGTTTTATAGGAACCATGCTGCTTTTTATACCACTGTGTAAATTCTTTTATGTTTTTCCATTTCTTAATTCATGAAATCTCATATTTTCTTCTACATCCGTATACTGTTTTATCCCTAACTGGCACCTTAACTTCTTTCTATAGCTGTGTACTAAAGCTACATGTTTTTCTTTTGCAAAAGCTTGTTTTGCAATTTTTTTCAAAAATAATTACATAACATTTATATTTAAATACTCAGATTCAATATGGATAGCTATAAAAACTATAAGATATGAAACTTTAAAATTCAATATTATTTTAGCTTCATTCAAAAAGATATGGGGATACAGCTCTAAAGAAAAACAGAAAGTGACAAGGAACAATAAATTAAAAATGTTGAGATTCTTTTCATTGAATTTGAACATATGTTGTTTATGGTGAAAATTTCATCTAAATCAAAGTTGTACAAAAGATATACTCTATTGGGGGAGAACACTACGATTAAAAATTAAAAGTCCAGAATATGTTGATGGATTTCAAAAATTCCTACCTCAAATAAGTAGTTATAATGTGGACTCATACAAGCATTTATGTACAGGCTGCAGATTTGTAAACAGCAAAGAACAACCTACGGGAAATTCTTTTTTGCCTGCCAGCTCTGGTAGTTTCCAAGGACAGTTTAAATGTTTGCTGATATCTATAGGAAAGTGATGGACTATCAGCTGAGTTCTATGAGAAGGAAAGAAGGTAAAATCCTAAAGGGGGAATAATTGTCTTTTATCTTAAATACAAATTTTTATAAAATGTCAACCAAATGGACTACTAAAGATAAAGTTATTAAGATCAGGTTTTGATACTCTACTCTTAAATTTAGGAAGTTATAGGTTAAGTTCTTCCACACACATGGGTAGAATTCCTAATTAGTCCTTATAGTTCCTCAAACATTGTCATTTTTCTAAGAAAACAAAGAGATTTTCATAAAAAGTATCTCTGTTCAAGTTTGGAATGACAATGAGATATGGCAGTCTTGGAGAGCAGTTCTCAAAGCACTATAAGGAAAGATTTTTTAGCTGATAGAAAAATAATGCCTGTATTATTGTTTCTGAGGAAGAAATAAAATGAAAGCAAAATGGCAACTGGCTTCTTTCACAGAAAAAGAAGCCATTTTTTTAGGTATAATTATATGAGATATATTTAGTTTATATGCAACTTTTCCTGACCAAAACGAGACAGTAGGTGCATTTTCTCTATAAGTATAAATTCCACATTGTTATTTTCTGTGACATAGTAGTCCTGTTTAAAGTGTCCTGAATTTGAGTAGCCCTGTTTAAAGTGTCTTAGCTGCTTAAGAAATTCAGGATATTCCAGAGCGTTTTCCTAACCACACTATCATTTATCTCCTCTCATCAAGACATTACTTATCTCCTCATCAAAATGTGAGGGCAAATGTCATATTGAAAAAAAAAAATGAACTTAATCTTACTTCCTGAAAGAATAGTTGTCCTTAATTTGACATATCATTTACATCTTTGTTTAGCTGTAGTTCAGATTGAAAATTAAGTCGTTATCTTGAAAGGATTTAAAACTAGTGAAAGCAGTACTTATATTTGTGAAGAAGTGGAAAAAGAAGTTGTAATATTTCCTAAGCAAAACACAGAGCTGTGACTTTGGTACTTGGAGAATGGAAACCAATTCTATAGCCCTTTTTTTCCCCTCTGCATTGTATATTCTCTTCTCTCACTACCAGAACTCAGACTGATATTACAAATCATAAGAGATTGTTTTTGTTTATTCAAAAAGTCATTATGATTTGTCTATATTCTCTCCTATTGTGCTAAAATTTGGTTCAGTTTAATCAGTATTTAGTTTGCATTTTCTGACCAATTGCTTACATTTTCTGGATGCTATTTATGTAGAATAACCTGTCTTTTTAGCATGAATTGCTGGAATTAAGAATTTAAACTGAAAACACTGATCTACATTTCCTTATTTGACCACATGGGATTTTAACAACCTAAGGAAAAAACTTCTTTTTAGCCTATTTTAAATATAGTCTAAGAACTATATTGTCTAGTGGTCAAAAGTCCGAAGAGGTTAATGAGATGATAGTGTGCTCTGCATTGTCTCAGGTAGCCTACTAATTTACAAATTAAACCAAACTAAATGTTGTTGCCTAAATTAACCTGGTTAAAAAAAAAACACTATAATTTAATATGCAGTTTCTCGAATGGGAAACCTAGGCGAGAGGCTTGTTTTGCATTTGGATTGCTTTTCTGCTGATAACTTTTTTGATTACTATGGTTTTGGAAAACAGGATTTCTAGCAATCACCTGTCAAATTCAGAATAACAGTTTTTCTAATATTGTCAGTAAACATTAAACAGAGATACTTTGAACTATCTCTATGTAAAAATATTGTCAGATTGTTGTTCCTCTAGATAGTCGGAAAGTTGAAATCAATAAACCTTTTGCTCTGGTGGGTGATAGCTGTCAACATAACAATTTCATACTGTTCATGAAATATTTACTTAGGCACCTTGGGATAAATGTACTCAAACAAATAGTTCTTGAAGAGATATAGTTATGAATATATTTCATTAACTTTGGTAAGGAAATAAAGAGTAACAAATGACAGAAAAATGAGCCTATTGGTAGATAAAAAAGGTTATCTTTCAGAATTTCTGACATGAAAAAATGCTTTCAACTTTATTCAGTATCAGCAATGTGTATTTTAAGAGTTAATTAATTTTATAGATTTTATTATTCCACAACTACATTATATCTTGCTCAGTTAAAGAAAACATGGTTTAATACACATGAAGCTTGATCATAAAAAGTGACTGATTTCACATGACAGAAAACCGGTATTTCAAACAGAATATTTTGACATATTATCCATACTTAATGGATAATTTGACAAAATAAAATTTGTAATTTCATTTTGAGCTTTTAATCACCTTATGATTTTGCTGCAAAACGTTTTTATATTATATATCTGGCATATGGCTCAGGAAGCATTCTGAACAAATTTGAATTTATATAACATCTGTTTACAATGAACTGATTGTTCCTGGCATTCTCTAAGAAAATGGTTATTATATTTTGAAAATTCGTTAGGGTAAACAAACAAGCCCCCGTACCTTCATGAATCTTAAAAGATTTTAATTTCAAACATCTCATATTAGAATAATAAAAGGTCATTCAGAGTCATCTTCCCAAGAAGAAAATCACGAATAAAAATATAAGTAGACATTCAAATGCTATGACTTTCCAAC